>LKNJ01000057.1:190446-299354 GCA_002120245.1 Maccullochella peelii | reverse complement strand
ATCCTTCTCACCTACAAAGCCCTTAATGGTCAGGCACCTTCATATCTTAAAGAGCTCATAGTATCCTATTACCCCACTGCGCTCCCAAAATGCAGGGTTCCTTGTGGTTCCTAGAGTCTCTAAAATGGAATGGGAGCCAGAGCCTTCAGCTATCAAGCTCCTCTCCTGTGGAACCAGCTCCCAGTTTGTGTACAGGAGGCAGACACCCTCCTCACATTTAAGAGTAGGCTTAAGACTTTCTTCTTTGATAAAGCTTATAGTAGGGCTGACTCAGGTCAGCCCTGAACCATCCCTTAGTAGTGCTGCGCTCTCTCTCCTTCTGTTGCTTTCTGTATTTCCGCCTCCGGAGCTGTAGAGTCCGGATCTGTGGTTGCTCTATGTGGAACTGTACTATACTGTACTACTGTGTGTTCTCTTTCCTCCTGCTCTCTCTCTCTCTCTCCTCTCTGTCAACCCAACCAGTCGAGGCAGATGACCATCCACCCAGAGGCCCAGGTTCTGGGTCTGGTTCTGCCTGTCAAAAGGGAGTTTTCCTTGCCACTGTCGCCTGGTGCTTGCTCTTGGTGGGAATTGTTGGGTCTCTGTAAATATAAAGAGTCGGTCTAGGCCTGCTCTATATGAAAAAGTGCCCTGAGATAACTTTGTTATGATATGGCGCTATATAAATAAAACTGAATTGAATACAGTCACTTAGAGGACATTGCCAAACTTTGTGTTTTATTGTGTGTAGAATACCCACTACCTGCTCTCTTAACCTTGTGCATGTTCTCTTAACAGCAGTGACAGCATTTGACCTTTGATCAGAAAATAAGACTAGGTGGAAACCTAGAATATGGCTGGGCTGTGCATGGTCAATGTGCTATATTGTGGCCAAATTGTTACATGGATAGTCAGTGGTAGTGTCTATAATGTGAATTCCTGGATATTAACTGTTCATCTGCAATTGAACCCAGTAATATTTGTTCTTAAAGTGTACTGAAGTAAAATATCACATGACATGGTTAAACTATGTTTGAGTAAAATACTGTTATAAATGCACTTGCAAGAACAAAACTTTCCACTCATACCTTAAGATGTTTGATTTGANGAGTCGTGATCTGGGGTTGCGGAGCTGCGGAGCTGTGATCTGTGGTTGCGGAGCCTGGATCTGTGATGCGGGCCATCTGCTGCCCCCGTGCTGCTGCTCGGCAGTTGCTGCTGTTGTTGCTGTCTATGGACTTATTATTAGTATTACTACTATCACATTGCTATTACTTTTATTTGTATTAACATTAATACTATTTCCACTACTGCTTTACATCTGTATCTAGAACTGAACAGTGCTGTGCTACTGCATGTTCACTTTCCTCTCTCTCTCTCTCTCTCTCTCTCTCTCTCCCTCGCTCTCTCCCTTCCCTCTCTCTCAACCCAACCGGTCGAGGCAGATGGCCGCCCACCCAGAGCCTGGTTCTGCTGGAGGTTTCTTCCTGTTAAAAGGGAGTTTTTCCTTGCCACTGTTGCTTGTGCTTGCTCTTGGTGGGAATTGTTGGGTCTCTGTACACATAAGGAGTTGGTCTAGACCTGCTCTTTATGACAAAGTGCCCTGAGATAACTTTGTTATGATATGGCGCTATATAAATAAAACTGAATTGAATTGAATTAAAAGCAAGGTAGGTAAACCCCAGTCAATTTACTAACAAGCGCAGACCAGCATAGAAGTGTGTATACCACTTTCAAGATACAAGAGTATTTTTCCTTTAGTAGTAGTATCTGCTCTCCAGTGTAGTAACAGGTTCATGAGGTGTTTTTGTTTCCTGCAGGAGCTTCTCAACCTGAAAACCGACAATTAATTCTTTCTACAGTTACAATATTACAATTGTTCTTATATCTATTTTAACATTATCTGCTTCTAAGCACAATACAGTCTTTGCGCTTGTGTCTCTTCTGGTTGGTGGTTGGAGTGACGCAGCTGAAGTTGTGTTTACACACATCGAGAGGACCAATGCAATTTTGGTATTCGTTTTTGCATGAAATTGTGCTTGCGTTTCCATCTGCTGAGACCACCTCTTATCACAAACACAAGCACAAAGATCAACTTTTGTGGCTTTGGTTGACAGAAGCTTCTCCAAAATCACCCAAACACTTTCATGTGTTTTGAGTTTTGCCTCTTGATTTTTATTTATATTTATTTATATATTTCTAGTCCAGATTAGAAGTGCTCCAAAATACAACTTTAACTGTGACATAGTCTGTTCTGAGTTTGAATAATTGGTCAAAATTTTACCAAAATGTCATCCACAGCTGCTTGGAGTATGTATAAGGACCTTCCCTTTCAGTAGATTAAATACCTGTAGCTATCATAGAGCAACAGGATTTATATAAACTTTCCATCTGCAGTCTGTAATTTGAAGAATTTGGTGCATGCAGATGACCTACTGTGCATATTAGGAGCTCTCAGTTTACACAGTCATGTAAGCTGACAGACATGTACACACCACAGAAAGTGATGCGACTTTTGTTTATACGTGAAACAATAAATGAACAATGCCGTTGCTGTTCTGCATGTGTTTCTCAATTAGCCCTGGCATATACAAACATTGTGAACTACTGACAACAGGAGTCAAATTCTTTGTGTTTGCGAGCATACTTGACCAATAAACTTACACACACACACACACACACACACACACACACACACACAGAATTTCATAGAATTAGAATCAAACAAACTGCTGTGGGGTCAGTTCTCCAGATCGTTAAAACTTACACAACCAGGACCAATTTAGACACGTGTGTATTTGTGTGTGTGTGTGTGTGTGTGTGTGTGTGTGTGTGCATGTGTCTGCACATGTGTGCTGCCCTGGAAGATTTAATTAGGCTGGGAGCAGTTAGAAGAGATTAACATCCACGCTGTCTGAGCTGTCATGTCGACGGAGCATGTCAAAGCCCTCCACCGTCCCCAGCACTGCTGACTTACAGACTGGAAACAGGTGTCTCTGTGGTGTCACAACACACACATGCACACGAACACACACAAACTACACAGATGACAATAGACCTTAAATATTTCATCAAAGGCTAAAAAAATATATTACATTTCTGAAAATGATCACTCCAAATGAGATGTTGTCATAAGAAGAAACATGCACGAGGGAAGTTTGTGCATATTACGGTTGAATCTACTTTGGCTGACAGAATCACACAACATTCAACTCAAATGAACCTTAATGGTGCAATAAGTAAGATTTTCACTCTCTCACAGCTGCAAATAACTGTAATGTATCTGCAGGGACTTAATGAGGTACTTGATCAAAACCAATGACTCAAGAAATACTTCCTTGCAAAGCCAAAAAAAAATCCAAATCATTGACTAAAACTTGGCTTAAAAGTGGCTGTTTTCCTTTCCCTGATATTGTACTAAGCACAGGATCCCATGGATGTGTGCTGTGAGTGTGAGCTGTACATGTTTTAGGTGACACATTTCTAATTCTAACCTTTAAACAGACTAGCCAGCCAGCCAGCCAGCCACAGGGCTTGGCACTAAAATAGCTGTGCTGGTGCCGCTTCAGGATAGGATTGCATTTAGGACCAAACACTGCCTTTTGATCTCCATCGATCCAGCGCGTGACCAGATAGCGTTGCTTCCTGGAAGAAGCCCGGATAAATTATTAAAGAAACCATTCTAAATGTGTGGTCCAAGACCTCTACGGAGAAAATGAGCAGTTTGTCCTTTTGATGGTGATACTTGAGCAGACTTTATTATGAATGATCTGAAAAATAATGTCTTCAGAATGTGAAAGCAGTTACTGAGAAGATTAAGTGCTGAAATAAACAAACACTTGTAGGTTTGTTAACTAAAATTATTGATGCGCTTAAATGTCAAAATAGTAATTTCTTGACCAGCTAAATTATATTCAAGTGGAACTGAAGAGTTTGACTTTTATAGATTATAGATTTAAGAACAATCATTATGTGTTTCTTCAACGAAAATGGGCCTGTTTCACTGTTTACTAACATAATTATGTTAACAAACCTTTAATATGATAACAGGTATATGGTATATGACTTTTGACTCCTGCTGAAATGCTGTTATGTTAACATGTGTTGTTAAAGTATTGGTACTGTATAGAAACCAAAACTGAAATTACTTGTTATACAATTACACTATATTACACACAATCTACAAAAATATCAAGATGTAAGTGCAGATCATAATGTAAAAAGTGCGTATATGTGGGCACTGTAGTTGACCTACAGTTTAGAGTGATTGTCCTATCATAGTTTGGGCTAGAATCCACTGTGCTGATGGGTCTATGTGCACGAAACAGAAACTGCTCCAGGGACTCTTTCTTGCTGCTGACCCCGGGCTCAGACCGGAGCACAAATTAGATTTTTTACATTAAAATCAGTTCATCACAGAAAGATTATTAGTCCCACAACACTGCACTTGAAATGTTGCCCAGTGGTAAAAACAACAACAATGTAGCTGAGACAAATTGTCCCATTGGATATTAGCTGAGGTTGCCTGTACTCATCACCAAACTGTGGTTCACTGATTCACCTTGGCTACACTGTGATTTCCTCACAGCACAACACAAGCGAGCAGAGCAGATCTGTGAGCCCTGTCCATAGCCATCAGAGACATGCAGGCTGATAGCTGCTGGCAGCTCTGCCTGTTCCTCTCTTGTTGTCTTTGATCAGTCTGATCACTGACACACAGCGTGCCAACTACCCACAGTACTGGGGATTACCTGACACCACCAGGAGCACAGTACACGCACACACATCCAGAGTCCAACACAATGTGCAGCAGTGGTGGAATGTAACAAAGTACATTTACTCAAGTACTGTACTTAAGTACAAATTTGAGGTAGTTGTACTGAGGTACTTTTCTTTTCATGACACTTTCTACTCCACTACATTTCAGAGGGAAATATGTTATTTCACTATAATTATTTGACAGCTTTACTTACTAGTTAGTTTACAAATTAATTTTGAAACAAAAACAATAGATTTGAAGAGTTTATAAAGTATATAAATTAAACTACTAAGAGCATGCACAGCTGAAATGATTAGTTGGTTAATCAATTAGTCGATTGACAGAAAATGAATTGGCAACTATTCATTTTTCAATCAAAAACATTTCATGGTTCCAGAGTCACAATAATGAGGATTTGCTGCTTTTCCTTAATTATTTAGATTTATTTTTAATAATTTTGAGGCTTGTATTGGTTAGACAAAATAAGCATCGTGAAGGTGTCCCTTCGGACTCTGGGTAATTGTGATGCCATT
This sequence comes from Maccullochella peelii, assembly GCA_002120245.1. Taxonomy (NCBI): domain Eukaryota; kingdom Metazoa; phylum Chordata; class Actinopteri; order Centrarchiformes; family Percichthyidae; genus Maccullochella; species Maccullochella peelii. The sequence continues at coordinate 294,083 of LKNJ01000057.1, read as the reverse complement.
TCTTACAATTTTCAGAATATTTGCAAACTGAACAATCAATCGATTAATGGAGTAAATAATCAGATTCACTCACAATGAAATTAATCATTAGTTACAGTCCTATACAAAACAGTTACAAATTAGCTCCACTTCAACCAATTACAAAAGTAAAATCTTGCTTTTATGTTAATGCATGATATAATATATTCGTAAAACAGTCACAGGAGCCATTTTTGAGTACTTTTACTTTTTATACTTTGAGTACTTTTACTTTTTATACTTTGAGTACATTTTCCTGATTATACTTAGATACTTTTACTTAAGTAACATTTTCAATACAGGACTTTTACTTGTAACAGAGTGTTTTTATGGTGTGGTATTATTACTTTTACTTATGTAAAGGATCTGAATACTTCCTAGATGGAGGATGATTAAATAAATCAATTTGACACATATTACAGTGATTTATGATGGCAGGGTTTCAATGTGCAAAACTAAAAACAAAATGCTAGCCTTCTAATTTTGTGCTCAAGATTTCATAATATATGAAATAGCAAGTGTATCACTATGCATCAAGTCTCAGATCATCAGAAGAATTGTTGCACTAAAATTATCATCACATGCGATGGGCATTTCCTCATATTTACATTATACATAAACTGTAAGAAACAGATTTGCAATTTACAGTAGTACATAGATTCATGTGAAAGGATCTAGAAATCATATAGTGGTGAAGTGATGACTAATTATGTAGTACTGCTAGTTACCTGGGCAATGTTGTTAAAGTAATGAGACATGTCTGCAAAAATGTTGAACTAATGTAGTGATCTGTATGTCTAATAATAAACACCTGAAGTAGTGCTGCAACTATCAGTTATATTTCATAATTGATCGAATTGATGAATTGGATAAGAATACATTTAAGTATTTTTTAAAGCACAAGGGTGATTTATGATTTAGAGGAGAAGGAATAAAAGCAATAAATGGCATACTAAAGCATATCAAAAATGTGGCTTGAGCCTTCCTGATTGCAGCAACATATTTTAACATTTCAGTGGCAAATTATGCCAGTAAGTATTGGTGTATGCCACAGCTGTTCAACTGTACTGACATAACATTATGCAAGTTACATGAACAGCATGACACTGTGTTCCACTGACGGATATCACTTCCTGGCAGCTGCCATTTAAAACTGATATGTCACTGGCAGATACCGATCCTCGTAGGTAGCTCTCACTTAGGTTAATACCTTTGTTGTATCTAAGCTGGTGGGGTGTAGCCATAGCTACACCAGTTGGCAAACTATGGTTTATTACAACTTAGGTTTTATTTTAATAGCTCGGGTCATTGGTTCTATCGGTTATGATAATTTAGAACTAAATAGCAGCTGAAATCTGGAACACGACAACATCAAATAGACCCGGGGCAACAAACGTGAGTGGTCAGACAGGCAGACAGGTTGTAAACAAACTCAAATTGTTTAGAAGACCAAAACAGAGGCAAACGGTAAGTCATAACCAAACTGTCTACTGTAACCAACCATCACAGCTTACAGATCAACTTCCTGATTCACCTTTGACACATCATACTTGCTTGTAGTTATGTGGACTCAGATTTCCTGTGCTATTAATTGCAACATTATGGGTGCGCTTACTTTTGGCATAACCTCCAAAGAAAGTGGTTTAGATAATCAGGCAAAACTATGGGGACTACTTTAACAACAGGGGTGCACTTTCAATGCTGCGCTGTAAGTGAGCTGTACGGAACAAAAGTCTTGCTAATAATATGGGTTACAATTGTCAAAATAGCCTGTCTAATTTACATGCTACCGGTTGTTTATTTTAGCACTCACTGAAAAGCAAGAAGCCTTTTCTGGGTGACTCCCCAGGGTGGCACCATGGTGAAGGCCTGCTCAAGCAGGGCAGCTCAGCTGTGGCTAAGCTCCTGTAAAGCCTGGTGACAGTGAGGAAGGCAGCGAAAGGTGGGGATAACAGTATGACAGGGGAACACTGAGGGACAGCCTGAGCCCCTATGGGAGAGGACGGAGGTCATGGTCTCGTAAGTGTAAGGTGGGACACGTACGTGTGTGTGTGTGTGTGTGTGTGTGTGTGTGTGTGTGTGTGTGTGTGTTTGCATGTCAGGGAGAGAGGGGTACAGGCATGACACCTTCGGGAGCACATGCATGACCTTGAGTTAAGGCTGCTATACATAACCTGACAGACTGTTCACAAAGTCGCATGCTGACAGTGTCATCCAGTACAACTAAATGTCAGCAATGTCACTAACACAAATACCCCCAGCACCCACACACACACACACACTTTACTATTCCTGCTCTCTTTTACCTTCTCACCTTCTCTTTTTTCTTCAGTGTGATGTTGTTGCTGACAGTTTAGGTCCCCAATGACCAATGTCAACTGAAGGTGCTGACACACGGAAGAGGAGGATGGGACCCTTTAAACACATTACAGGTACACAAACACACACAGACACTATACCCTGCCCCCCTCTGCTACTCACTCAGCTCGCACACACCTGAAGGTAAACTGACAAAACAACACAGTAATATTCCTACAGTAGTTTTGGTTTGTTTGTACTTAGTCTGAGATGCCCCGTGGAAAAGTGAGCTAATATGCGGGGGAAGTTGTGCGATACCTAGCTATTGATCCTGGGGGCCACGAGTCTCAGCAGCAGCCTTTTAAATGTCAGCTTTTAATTTCCTTCTCCCTCCTTCACTGAAAAAGATTTATTCAAAGAAGTGCTGTTCCAGGAGATATCAGATAGCACGGTGACAGTCTTTTAAAGAGCTTTTGTTTGGTTTCGGCATTCATGGCTTTTTGTATCAGACTCTTTTATTCAACCAGAGGAGGAGGAAGTTTCTGCATTGGGCACTGTGTTGAAAAGCAATCTCTCCCTTCCATTGTGAGGCGATGTACAACTGGAACTTGTTTAATTAGGGATTCTCTCGCTCTGAGTGACAGCAATGGCCAATACCCTCCAGACACTGATGGAGGTCACACACACACACGCACATGTCCACACACACGCAACCACATACACACACAAACACCGGAATTGTAAAACATTAACCTTTTGTATTATGGATGAGTATTTTACAGGTCACACGATAAACTAGCTGTTAAAGCCAAGAGATAAACAGTAGTTCACCTCTACGAAAGTCTTTTATTGCCTTCATTTAATTACCAAGCCACATTCTGCACATGCTATAGAAACATGGTGGCACTATAATAAGATCACACATTCATGTTGTGAGTTGATAATGTCTATCTTTGTGTGTGCTTTTGTCTGCAGTGTGTGTTCTTTTGGGAGTTGATATGTGTAGAATGCATCATGGTCAGCTAGCCACAAATTGTCAGATATATAGGAACTCTAGTATGTCCGTTTAATTGTCAGGGTGTCTGGGCAGCTCCCTGGCAATAAGATCCTATGTTCTTTGAACACGCAGGTCTCCTTTTATTACCACCCTGCCCTTCAAATATATAGTATGAAACATATCCCATATGTCCAGTTGACACAGAATAGCACAGTATGTGTTCTTCTACGCTTATACACTCTTTTATTGTGTCACTTAGAAAACTCTAATAAAAAGGAGTTAAAAAGTTATTTTGGCCCTGATCCTGATCTTATGATACTTTGTTTTGGCAATTACATTTTCAAGGGAAACATAATTCCGGTGTGCTGTGAGTGCCTAAACATAACCGTAAAAAGTTAAACTGTGGAGTGGAAAAAATGAAATACATTGTCAGTGGACCTTCTGCAAATATATTTCCCCAATATGAAAAAAAAACAAAAACACAATCCAGGCAGCATCATGTTTCTTTCAAAATGTATTTGCTGTGGCTAACTGATAGTAGATGAAAGTAATTTCTAGGAAACAGGGTTGTGCAAACAATTATTATTCAATATTGATATAAATATGACACAGATCTGAAACTGAGACATGGAAATGCATATGATCACGGCCTGCCATGGCTACACCATACCATACAATGAAAATAGAAATGTTCAAGGTAATTTTCAGGAATTTATCCATGTGATTCTGTACAGATAAAGCACAAAAAGAAGAAAGAATAGTTTCTTTCTAATATAGTTAAAAAAAAGGAGTACCTGAAGAAAATAAGTTTCACTTTTTTAGATTACTAGCCCCATGTTCTTTCTCTGCTCTGCTGCGATGAGGACAGAGCTAGTTCCAGCCAGTCCACCTCCACTCCTTCAGCAGCAACACTGCCGCTGCCACAGGCACTCAGTGAGGGATGAACAGAGCGGCAGTAACAGCCAACTGCTGCACTTCCCTCCTTCTCTTTCCCTCCGCACATTTGTCTTCTCACCTTCTTTTTCCACTTTGCCTTCTGCTTTAAACATGGAAGAGTTAATTTGCTCATTCTGCAGGCAGCATCTCGTTCTATTTATCTTTCTTCTTGTTTTTTTCCCCCCTCTCTCTCAGGCAGGGCTGTGCTGTCAGGCCCTTCCAGAGCAGTGGGGTTGTCACGAGTGATGGATGACTATCAACCTTCTGCTGTCTTCCACTACGCTCCTGGGAGATTTACAGGCTCGCTGACTACCAGGCATGAAAACCAATCTCTCTTTCTCATTCTTCCCTCCCTTCCTCGCTTCTTCCATCTCACTCCCTCTATTTCAACATCTCCTCCGTAACCAAAAAAAGCTTTCATAATGGAGAGATGTGTGCAAAACAACATTGAAATTCGTGTGTGGACAGAGGGAAGCAATTGCTCCTCTTGAGGGTTATTGTGGATGTGTCAGAGGGGAATAGCGTCCTCAGAATGATATGCCTGGTCTTTGACAGCCTATCTTGGCCATCTTCCTCTTCTCCATTGCTTCCAGCGCCTTCAGATTTTGCAACACATGAACATCCATCCATGTTCCTCTTGCTGGTGGTAATTATAGTATCGAAGAAAGGTGCTGGGCTAATTGCTGTCTCAAAATAGTAATTGCTTTATTATCGCGGCCATTTTTGGTAATGATCGTTCAAAGGCATTATGTTAATGCAATTAAACAGTTTCATTATTATTCTTGCTTGCACTAATTGACGGTATTTTCCAAGGCTGGGCCCCTAAATAAAGTTGTATTGAAAAACTCCTCTTTGCTGCAATGAGCAGACAGCTCCAGAAGTCAACATCTAGCCCAGTGATATCTCCTTGACCAAAGACCCACATCACATCAACTAAGACATCATATTCAATGAATTATCAAAAATTGTGTCTCCAAATTTCATAACCATTTCCTATAACCACTACCTTTCAAAAACCGTCTGGGGAGGAAACACATATTTGCATTCATTTGCAAATCCGGGAAAGGAACCATGCTGGCTAGTGGAATAAGTATGAGCTTTAATATGCACACAGTGCTGACACCACTCTTCAAAAAGAAGGTAATAGACATAAATGACATGTAAATGTTATTTAGATTGCCATCTAACAGCATGCAAAGCAGCACTGTGTCTCGCCTTATCAAATATTTGAATTAGATGATATGGCCCCACCTCGATCTTGGGCTGCGTATAGTAATGATACCTGTGAGAGTGGGTGAGAGTGTGTGTGTGTGTGTGTGTGTGTGTGTGTGTGTGTGTGTCTCCTTGTCTGTCTGTCTGTCTGTCTGCCTGCCTGAGTGTGCATGCATGCATGTATGTGATCTCGACTCCATAATGATCTCTGGTCTTATCTGTCAGCACACTACATACTGTAGTTTATACAGTGTAAGAGGTAAACACATGTGCAATGCTTTCATTGACATTCGGTGCGCTCATTAAAATCAGATCACATCTCAGGAGGACAGCTTGAGGAGAATTCTTCTTTGCTTCCCTTAGCTTAACTTTTGCTTATGTGGGCCTTGTTAGCTTTGTACCTATCAGGTCTATACTCTGAGTGACAAGGCTGAATTGGCATCAGATACAAAAAAGGCAGAGTACACAGCTTCAAGTGAATTACAGCCACTGGCTTGAGATGCCAGTCTGATCTTAAGTTTGCCTGCCTAAGAACAAGTGCACATTTGGATTTACTTCTATTGTAAAACTTGATACAACATGAAAAAACACCACTACACAAACAGAAAGGATAAGTTGTAAAAGAGCAAGGATAGCTTAGCTGATGTGTTCACTCAAAACAAGACACAGTCCTCAGTGTGCGGGGTTGTAATAGGTCAAAGACTAGATTTTGCCACCAGCACTGTTTCACGCCTGCACTCCTGTAATATCAGGGGTCAATATGTTATTTTTGTTTTCTTGCACAATCTGCATTAATTAGAAAAAGCACCCCCCTTGGTCAGGCACCGCACTACTGCCAGGAGCCACAGGGAGAAAAATGAGTCATTTTGAAATGAATAATGGATTTGTGTCTGCAGGGAGAGACGAGGATTCACAGAAGTGTATGTGAGTGTGTGTCTCTGTGTGTGTGTGCATCTGTATCGACAAGTGTGAGTGTGTGAACCCTGCACTGAGTCTATAAATATGTCCTTGCTGGTTATTTCACTTGGCCAGCCCAGCCCCGTACTCCTCCAGATGCTCTCTCTCTCTTCCTCTGTCATTTCACAACCAGACGTTAATATGCAGATGTGAGAGCGAGACTGTGCAGAGAGAGGGGTGGAGCAATAAAATCATAAATAAACAGGAGCTTTGGGGGTTTTCCTGCCACAGTAACTGCTGCCTTTTGACCTCAGGTGGTCTGTGGAGGGTAGGGATGATAGATCTGCCCTTCTCCGTCCTACAGCTGTTCACACATCAACAGCAGAAGTTCCAATTAAAATGTTGAAGTGGCGGCATCTTTATCGCTACTGACACTCTAGAGGCCCATGTGTCACTTCAGGCCTGGATGAGCTGATGAAGGAGACTTGGGGAAGAGAGAGGAGGTAGGGAGGTTAATGAGAGTCCACTACTACTGGCAGCCCATATTCCCAGTCTCTTCTCTCTGCACTGTTGCCACAGGCCTTCACTCTGACACACTCTGATATAACACACATTCAGACTAATTTGAAGGCTTGCTGAAAACAGAGAACAAAACATGAGGTCAAAAGGGGATGAAGACTGCGTGTGTGTGTTTGTGTCTGTTTTTACAGCAGCTACATGACTGGGAGAGGATGGAGGTTGAAGGACACTGAGGTTGATCTCTGACAGTTGTGCTTTGTCAGCAGGAAGTGATGTCACAGGTCAGTGTTGCAAATGTGGAGGTAGGTCTACGAGGGCACTAACCCTACAGCCCTGCTGGATAAGCACAGAGTGCTGAGAAACTAAATTCAGTATGAATGTTGTGAATGGCAGATGCCCCAGTAGAATATCAATCACTTTCTGCACTGTACAATACAGTCTTCGTCTCTTTCTTCTAATATTTTAGAAGACAGACATGAGTACAAGTACAAGTTGCTAGTGTAAAAGCCAATCTGTTTTAAGTAGATATGATGCACCTGATGGAATTGGAAAGCAACTCACTCACAAACTCCTGCAGATTGTCCAAAAGGGGGAGCTGTCATTATCAGACTAGTTCTACACCTGCTAATCTGTGCAGCATCAGTTAAAGACATGCAGATAAAGACATGTCAATATCGCGAACTTCAGAAAAACACAGCAACAGCTGCAATTTTAACACTAACACCACCTGCAGGCAAATGTGTGTTTTGTTTTTATTTTTTTGTAGCTGCCGTATAGAAGTGTCACAGGTTGTCATTTGTCATTTTTGATTGGTTGCCAAGCTTCAAGAGGGCGGCTCTGCCAGCTGAGAGAGGACAGTAGAGATATGGACCCATGAGAGTGGCGTGCTGCAGATGACTGCAAAGATCAAGTTTTTGTTGAGTGATGGACAATGTATGATAACTCTCATCCCTGAAGTATTTTGGTTTAGTTTCTGTTTGTGTCTATTTGTAAATCTAAATGAACCGAAACCGACTCTGAGCTCAGAGTACGGTTGTTAACATGAGACGAGGGCCGGAGCCACCCGGAGCAGACCTGAGCGGGCTGGTCCAACCACACAGTCGAGTGAGCAACATTGCAGGGAAGAGGGGGAACGACAGCGGGAAGTTAGTCAAGTTCACTGGAGTTCAGGTAAGGCCTGCATCCTTTTCTTGTTGATTTGCAACTGAGAAGATTTAGCACAAGATGGCCTGTTAGTAACTGGTAGCCATAAGGCTTACTGGAAATTAAATCCCTTAGATCTGACAACAACTCATTTTACCAGTACTACCTCTGCCTTGACATTTTCATTCATCACTTGAATGAAACAAAACCAACTGTTGCTAAAATAAAATCCCCGAAAATAAAAAGTCTGGCACCTAACCCCCCATAGAGCGCTGAATTGTCGTTTCTAGTCTCTATGCTAAGCTAAGCTAACCGGCTGCTCGATCCAGCAACATTTTACCATACAGATAGGAGAGAGAGAGGCAACGATCTTCTCACCTAACTCTGAGCATCAAAGCAAGTAAGCATATTTCCTATAACGTTGAACTTCATTAAACTTTTAATCAAACAAATGAGCTCTAAACTAAACTCATATTAAGTAGTTCTGCTGGTCTAAAGTTCTGCTGCCGTGACTTTCGTTGCCTTTATGTGGCTCAGGTTGGAAAGACTATAGGACTAGCATTGCATGACTGAAACTGCGGGTGCTGCAACTCTCTGAAACTGGATTATATTGGCTGTGCCTGGTTTCAGGTGCTTCACACCAATGACACTGTTTGTCCTTGTTCCTGTTAGTATTACAAGATCATTTATGCCTAGACATTTTTACATGTTGTTGTTGAGTGGAAGAGCACAAATCAACAAACTGACTTCATCATGACAGGGGAACACAGATGAAGTTGGGTTTGGATGATCCTAACAGATGCAGTTTAAATCCATAGAGAAGGGAATTAGTGTGTATCTAGGAGCACTGTTTTTCTGTTTGGTCTACACAACACACCTCTTTTACCTTTGTAAAAAGACTTAATCTGGGGCACATTTTCTGGCCTCCTTCAACCACTGGCTGCATGACTGCCCAATGACTGAAACTCAAATGGTCTACTATTTCTTTGCCTGGGTGTACCTTTTTGTTGGCTCTTTGTGATTGAGAGGCTGTAAAAAAGCAATCTTCTCTACCTCCAGCTCATCATCATGCACGGGTGCACACACATACACATAACAAGCACACATACTTACATGCCTCCCTCCAAGAGAGACCGTTAAAACGTGGCATAGCATTTTATTTTAGCTGCTGTGCTTTCTGTCTGACTGGAAAAAGCTCATAGTCTGTTTCTTTGTCTGCAAATGATGAAAAAGGATCAAAATGGACAACACTGCTGCATCTGCTGAATCACTACACCACGGACGAGCACAAGAGGAAGATAAGGAAAGGAAGAGTAACAGGATGATGGCTCAGAGTCACAGAATGAACAATGGTTTGAGCCTCCTAATGGTTCAGGGGAACAGCACTGTGGCTATTTCTACAAGGAAATGCATCATCACTCCAGGACATGGAGAGGAGAAAAAAGAAAGAGAAAGACAAAAAAATTGCACGGTATCTATTGAATGCATGATGGATTTAATGCGTGGAGTAACCTTTGGAACATCACGCGTAACAGAAAGTGATAGTTTTTCTTCAGTTGACTGATTACAGTCTGATAAGCATGGAAAACACCACACCCATCATCGATTGGCAGCAAAACAGATCAATAAAGCACCACCAGCACACATGGCAGATAGACTAACACAGATCCAAATAATAAAGCACACAGCATATTTTAAAACCAACAAATACTTTAAACATAAGGTAAAGCCTAGTTAACAGGCGAAGCTTCATACAGATAATTGATTGAAGTTAGGATCACTCTACCGACTTTGCATTTGCTGAGGAATTTCTAGACCAGGACAAAACCTTTAATGTAGGAAGAGAGAGGTCAAAAGCGATAGACAGAGGGAGAGAGAAATAGGATGGGGGAGTTGCAGGATTTTCTCGCAAAAAAGCTGCCCCAAATCAAATGTTAAAATGCAGGCTTGAGAACAATTTAACAAAGTTTGTTTGATGTGTCATCCTTGCCTTCTCAAGACAAGCCAAAAAGAATTATCTTGCTGTGTGCAATTGAATCAGTTGCATCAGCTTGGTTTCTTAAATAAGAGCAGCTAAGTAGGGTGGAAATGTCCTTACAAAACTGAGCTAGCTGAACTCCACAACAAAGCTAATGGTAAAGGTCAGTTTGAGTTCAGCTCAGTTTAGTTTAGCTAAATTCAGCTCACACCAGGTGACAGAAATTAAAGAAAGTAACAGGAAGTGACAAGTTTGACAGCTGATCTGTCAGAGAATGAGAAACTTGAGGCCCTGACAGACAGAGCCAACCTCAAAGACAAAGACAGTGATGCGTTGCTTCACGTCTTCTGTTAAAGCTGTAAACACTATCACCAATAAACACCAATAACATCAACTAGCTGACAACCAACATGCGTATGTTCTGCAACTGCGTGACAGGTAATAACTATTGAGTAGTCTGTGATCCTAAACCAACAATCACTGTGAAACAATTTTCACAGTGAACCTGATGCTAGGAAAACACATTGAGAGTGTGTTTACATTTCCAAAGTATGACACTTTATGTGCTTTGTGATCCTCCACCACAAAGATAGGTATATCAAAAATTTCTGATTTGCAAAATATTACAAATACAAGAATGTATTTTCAATTACACAAAGACCTGAAGAAGTGGAAATCTATCACTTACAATTTAGGGTTAAATATAGAACAGGCATTATACTTTAAACTATAAAGAAACTCTGCAAGTAAGGAGTTGGAACTTCACGCTCACTCATTATGTTGACTTATACTCTCCACTGTAGGCATATTAGTGTTGTGAATATTTTATGGGTATATTTTAGGCCACATGGGGGAGCTTCCTAAACAGGTCTCAGCCCTATGGTATAAAGACCTACCTACTTTCTGTTGATATTTTTCCTTTGTCTCACGGAGTCTTTGTGAAAAACGTTATCAGTGAGACAGACTAGTGCTACACACTGATATGATGGAGTACCACTGTGGCAAAGACTTCCTTTAAAACATTCAGCACACAAATGTGTCTTGTTGAGGATTATGAAACTAGGGAAGCAAACAAAGTTAATTGAATTTAACGTACATTTATGAACACTCTCGTTCCATGACATAGTAAGAATGATAATACTATTAGCAAAAAACAATTTCACAGTGCTTTAAACACATAATTCAATAGGAATGTTCCCATATTTGAAATCCGGGTAAACAAATATTTAATTTATTAATTTGCAAATTAGTGATTTGAGAGAATAACTTTATTCCAATCTTAGGAAGGTACAATCATGCATATTCTTCAAATACAACTGTCAATTCCTTTTTAGCAAAACCTCTTACCAGCTACTTATTTTGAATATCAAAAAAAATATCACACTCCATATACCAGGATAGCCTGTTTTCTAGATGTAGAAGTATGGTAACACTTTTTTTTCTTTGTGAGTTGAAGAAGTAAACCCTGAAGCCCTTCAGAGGTGAATCTCACCTTCCACATTATGCTTATGTATGATGTTAACTAAAGCACACTAAGAGTCGAGTCAGTTCTCATTGATGTTCATATACTATCATATGACATATGATTTGTGAATATGAGCTCTGAGGAGCCTGATCAAATACTTTTCACAGGCACATTAATAAGCCCTGATATGAAAGGAGTATAAAGTCCACTCTTAAAAAAAACCAACCTATTTTTCATTTCTTTGACATTTTCATGTATTTGAATATGTCTTTTTAACAATGGTTCTGTTCTATTCAAGTGTCCCAGTAAGCCATGACAGAGAGTCAGTGAGCCAGCATGCACAAAACCAGGACTGAAACTGAAGCAAACTATCATTCCTTTTATTATTTACACCTGTGATTTTACTACCGTGACATGTCAAAATGTCTTCTGTGAAAAAGGCCTATGGTATTAGAAAGCACACACTTTTCTAATTACATAATGGCAATAGAAAAGACTATAGATTTGAGATAAGATTAAAAAAATTAAGATTAAAAAAAATTATTTATATGATACAAATGACAATGGTAGAATGACAATGGCATTTCCTAATTCATAAACAACACAGTTTCACACACAAAAAAAACGTTTTTGTTTAGCTTCACTGAGACATCAAAATAAAACTTTCCTACAGCTGACTTGACAAATGCAGCACTCACTGAGCTGCCACTGGCATTTGTTTCTGATTTCTAATTTGAAAAAAAAAAAAGAGTCAGATTTCTTCTACAATATCCATCAAAATTGAGTTCTGAATAATCCAAGATACAGTATGTTTTTGTTACTGCGCTCTCTGGAGGACAAACAATGTAGTGGTGACACTGTTTTAAATACCCTCAAACATAACAATATATCTGTTCATTTTGTACTGCACATTTTGTTACTTATAAGCAGACATAGACAGTGATATGAATATATTTATGAAATGCTAAATATGGCCAGTAATATCAGCCCGGCTACGTATCATTCTATTAAAAACTTTGATTGATGAAGCCAATCTCAGTCTCTACTAAAAAAGGTCTTCACCTTTTTGTGTTGATAGCACAATTGTTCTTTCATTTTTTCCTAGTTTTGCAGTTGTGTTTGAATGCCACACCTTGATTAAACCCTTTAATGGTGTACAGATGCCATTTCTGTCAGCTTCTGGACAACATGTTACATGAATCCTACAAACTAAATCACAGTAGGTGGCTAAACTGAATGGATGCCGCTGAGTTGTTGAAAAAAAGTTGTCTAAACTAGCAACAGTATCTTAGGGTGGCAGAGTTTAGGATCGGTCAATTGAAAGACCTTGATTGGGCTCTGCTGACGAAGAGATATCAATATATATCAATCAACTTAGAACTTGAGTACTTTAAAATACTGAAGTCAGACAAAAGATCTGGTGTAGGACTGTATCTGCCAGGGTCAGGGGCAGGCATTTCAAGCAAGTATTTCAGGTGAGGCAACAAGGCTATACGGGACACTCAGTCAAGCTCTAAATCCCTGGGAATTGGTGTAAGTCACCCAGTCCACCTCTAAAGCTTTGGTAGGAATGGGATTCAGGGGGCCGAGGGCACGGGCTTCACCCCTGAGCCCCAGGAAGAAAGGGTGGTCTGAAAGAGGGCCGGCGAAATGGACCTCGGCTTGATTAAATGGTCACTGAGTCGGAAAGCAGCTCTGATGTGATCTGTGACCTCGTACTGCCCTGAAAAAAAAATCTTTTTAAAGAAATGATTAAATGAAAGCACCTACAAAAGGAGCCTGGAGGGACCGCAGTGAAGCAGATGGACTGGTGGGAGGGTGCAAGGTCCCCACTTAGCACAAACACTGAAGGAGGGGGAAATGGGTTTGAGAGAGGGGTGGGAGTATGCTCAGACCTAATAACCACCTGCTCCAACTAAGAGAAAGAGAGAAGAGGAGAAAGAGCGTGAGAGAGACACACACACAGAGAGTGAATGATCCAGTGACAGCGGGGTAGTGAGGCTGTGTACTGGGTCTGTTAGCTGGTAGCCCAAGGCAGGACAGCAGACCTGAGAAACAGAATGTGGTGCGCAGCATCTCAGGGAACTGTGATTCCTTACACACTTTTCTCTCCCTCCTCGCAAAACATTTTGAGGGGAGGTTCAGAGGGCTTCTCAGGGGAAGGAACATATCTGAAATTGAATTAAAGAGAAAGGACCGTTGAGAGCTACTGGGAACTCCTCAGAGGGAAACAGGACAGTCTTCTAAGAGGAAAACTTTTGCAGTGCTAGATTGGAAGGCAGCAACAAGCTCTTTTTTTCATTATAAAGAATAAAGAGCGATGAAAAGCAGTCATAATGCAGCAGCACCTTTTTACTTGTTGACTAGTAAAAAGACTACTGACAATGTAGGCTTTTACTATACATACATTTTGTTGTGTAATTGGTGCACGCATTGGCACCACAAGGTCAATGTTACACCTTCAACAAATCACATTATTCAACTTTCACATTTGGTGAAGACTCCACCACACTACACTGCAGTTTATTGGAAGTGAACCCCACACCAACTTGGATCAGAGGCCACTTGTCTGGACGCCCCAAGTTCGACAGCAGCTTTCTTACTTCCTCAAATGTACAAATTTCTCACAGAAAACAAACTCAGTTCAGAAAAAAAATCTCTCAACACGGCTAAAATGTGAAAACGAAAGTTCAACTACAGTACACTATGCATTTATAATCTGAAGTTTAAGGATTAGTTAGAGATTCACTGTAGGGCTTCAGCTGTTTTTTTTAAACTACTATTGTCCTCAAAGTAAGTTACACCACAATTCATTTTTCAATCTGTAATTACTCTGAAATAAACGGGAAGACAAACGGAGTAATCCTTTTTAGTTTTTCATACATGTGAATAGGAAATCGCTGTAGTCCAGTTTTGCATTTATGTTAACTAAAACTTGACAAAAATCTATTGTTGCAATTGCAATAATTTGTCAAAATTATGACAACCAATTACCACAAACATTTTATTTCATTATCATATTTTGCTAAGCTCTGCCCAAGTGACTAGACCTGCTCCCTCTCCTTACCTCTCCTCCCCATGTAGGGGAAGCGTTCTCATTACTACAGCAACATTTATTTAATTATCTCACAGCGGTAAAAGTCTAATTCCGCAAATGTTGTTACAGAGCTTAACACAGTTCATATGTATATTTTAGCAGAGAAGAAAAATGCAGAATTCAGTGAATAGGAAAACAGAGACAGCCCATAAAAACACAATTAGACAGTACAAAAGTATTTCTTGTTCACATTTGCCACACAAACCCTCTCTGTTTTTCTGCCCAGGTGTGACATCAGTACCCACTGCAGCAGTTACCAACAAATTCAACAATATATACTAATGCTATAAAGTATACACTATGGACTAATCTGTTTTGGAAGCTATATACAAGAAATTAACATGCTTTACCATTTGGACTAACAAATTATTTAGCAATTAGCAATTAGCAAATAAATATGTTTTTCCAAATTATCTAATACTTTAGTCTCCCCACCATTGGTAATTTGTTTTAATTCAACTAAATTCAATACTCAATCAAATGTAATATGCATACTGAAATCTTTGATACTTAATTTATTCACTCACACACACACACACACACACACACACACACACACACAATATCAACTTGATTGTTTCCTCTTGGGGAGAGTACAAGTAACAGAAATGGCCGGTGATAACACTTGTTTAAAGCCAAGTAAATTGTCCTGTTGCATTGTTCTGCAGAGACTGACACTTTTACAGAGCCACAGCATCCCAATCAGAGCTTGTGTAATCACACAGACATTTTTACTGCAATCAGACAGAACAGAGGAGGGGGCTGAGAGCAGAGAAACTGCTGCCTCTGAACCAAAGATACTCAAATCCTGTCTCCATAAAGCCTTGATTAAAACAAATGTAGAAAGTCAAACAGCCGTGCCACGACAAACCATAGCACTTTGAGTGTAGTAAAAGAAAAAAAGAAAAAACAAGCCAAGATGTCAGAGTGTTTTGTCTGTGAAGGATTATCCTGAGGAATTCTCGGCACTCACGATAATCCATCCTTATCACTTGTCACGTTCAAAGAGGTAGAAATTGGAATGGACTCTGGGACGGAGTTGGGTAAATGGAGAGCTTTATGACCAAGGAGAGGCGTGCAAGAGACAAAGTGAAACAAAGTGAGCTTCAAGTGTCTCTCTCCCTGGCTGAGTGAGCCGTCTTTGCAGAGCTTGTACCTCTGAGGATACTTCTGCTGCTTTGTTGCAAATTAGGCTTCCTCTTTTGAGCTTTTATCCACAGAAAAATATCAAAGCAATCACTAGAGCAATGGTGATTAAAATATGAGACATGACAAGACTTTGTTTACAGTTTATTCTATTTGTCTATCTGAGGCCTGCTGTACACTAGCAAATAGAGCAGCTGTTTTGTCTGTGCCAGGGGAGTTTTTCAAGATTACCACCTTAGCATGATTATAAAAGAGCCATGTCGCGCTTGAATTGAAGCATCCACATTAGATTACTGTCCAGAGCTCCTGACCTCATCTGGAACAACCCCATCATTATCAAAAATGTTTTTGTGGCATGAATCATCAAACCAGCCAAATTGTCATTCTGGGCAACATCAAGACAAAAATTAGGGTTTGGTAATGTAGGATGTCCTTTGACAAACATCCTCTTAGATGAGGAGCTATCTATGTTGTTTATCTATGTCTCCTACAATTCTTCTTCAATCACTAAAGGAATAGTTCAGCATTTTGTGAAATACGCCTTGTGTGTCAAGTATAGAGCTAAAGCCAGGGGGTGATTAGCTCAGCTTAGCATAAAAACTGGAAGCAGGGGGAAACAGCTAGCCTGTCTTACTCAAAAGTTCAAAAATATGCCTACCAACACATCTAAAGCTCAGAAATTAATAAGTTGTATCTGATTAATTTTAAATAGGACACAAACACAAATGTAAAAACAACAAGTGGGTTTAGGGAGAGTTATGTTCTGTTAAACTATGTTCAGCTATGTTAATCAAATGAGCAAGAATGCTAAAGAAATGGCAAGAAATCAAATGAGCGTATTTTCCAAAAGTATTGAATATTTCATTCAAGAACTATCACACTTACAAACTGATATGTGTATATGAAAACACACAGGCATGCAGAAGGCTTGCCTACACAGGAGGCTTTTCAGCTATGTTTTTCAGCCATCTGTGTCACGTGCATCTGACAGAACAGATATGCTTCTATTTTAATCAATACAGCTCTCTATTCAGAGCATTTTCTTCCATTTTATGCATATAATTACAGTAATTCTGTGTTGCGCTCTAAATGTCTACCAAAACGCAGGTGACCTACACTCAATACTGTGCCTGAACACATTCTGTGTAGATCCTGACAGAGGACTGAAGCTGCTGTTCTGCTAATGTGCTGCTTTCGTTACGCAGACTGCATAGACATTGTGTGATGCACCGCTGTACAGTCTCACACACAAAACCCATCCAACCTAATCCTTGTGGAGCAGTTAGAGAGCATGAAGTTGGAGAAGAGGGATATGATGTTCCTATGGGAGGAGAGAAGGGAGTGAAAGTAGAGGAGGAGAAGTGTGGGCGCAAGGAAAGAGGGAAGGTGACTTTCATGGAACAGCGGAGGGCTGACACAAGCAGTCCAGGCTTAGTAAGGCCACAGAAGTCTCATGCTAACAGTATCCACGTACAACTCCTTTAGCAGCACTTTCTGTCCATCTCCCTGCCTGTGGGTCTGTCTGGAGCCTGTTCTGGGCCAGCTAGCAGCCAGATATCATTATCTCCTTGACTCAGGGCAGAGTAATCTCTCTGCCTGCTCCTGCTTTATTGAGTTGGATAAATATAATATGTGACTCACAGCCATTATCTACTACAGAGCAGCCCTATTTATCCAGCAGGCAGAGGCCTTGGCGCATTCGAACTGGCCTCTCTCTCTTTGATGGAACTACACGCAAGTGATGGAAGCCTTTGAACAGCCATTCACGGCGTTTGAATCAGTGGAGAAATTAACAACATGAATTTAATCTTTCATGTAGACAAACTGTGAAACAAAATTTAAAACAGAGTTGTTAATGCTATTTAAAAAGTATGGGTCAGAAAGAATACTGGGGCAAGTACAGTACTTTATGTCCTGTTACAGACAGAGAGGCACTGTAACTGCACACTGGATACTGTCCTCCTAAGGAAGACGACATTAGTCATTTCAGTAAATGCCCAATAATGACATATGTTTCCGTTCAAGTGACAAAGCCCTCTCTAAGAATTATGACACTTGTCCGTAGTAAAAAACAAAATGTAGGACTTCGACAATTGGAGACAACTGTTTGCTTCCTGTTTCCTACCAACAGTAAACGTTGGTGCTGTTTAACAACGACCACCATCGTTCCCTAACCTTAACCAGGTATTGTTTAATCATGACAATGAAGGTCACATAACCTTAACAAACAACTTATTCTAACCCAAACCATGATCTTTCCATTCCCTTACCTGAACCAACTTGTGTTTAGGCCTAAACTTAACTATAGCTGTGTAAGATCAGAAAACAGTTATTTTTGCAATGGAGATTTGTAACTAATTTTGGAAGGCAGTGACAAATGATGTTGTCCAGCTGATAGAGGTGTCAGAATGACCAAAAAAAAAAAAACTCTTGTATGTGAGGGGCAGTTACAATGTATTTTGTTGTTTAATTTGGAAGACTTGTTGGCACATTGTGTTGTGTTTAGTAAGATCATTACATACAATTTTATCTATCACATATTGTATATTACATTGTCCTTCCCCAAAAAATCTGATACAAAGTCACTGCATTCAAAGTTAGCTGTTTTGTGGGCATATCTTTGCTAAAGACAGCAGTTTGCCTCCTGTCATAACGTTCAGTGCTGAGGAGATGGAGGATGCAGGAAAAGAGAGAGACGAAAAGAGAGGGAGAGGCAGAGAGAGAGAGAGAGGGGTGAGGGAAAGGCTACCCTCTCTTGTCTCAGTCTCTCTGAGGGGTTGACAGGTAGAGAAATAGATCACTGGTCCATGACAGCTAAGTATGACCCCACGGTATCATGCAGTATGCTGTCTGTGGAATGAGCTCCCTGATGCAAGTCATAGCCAGCCCATTCACCGCCCAGCTACTTAACTGCAAATCCTCTGTTCTCTCCTGATAGATTCGCATATGTTTTATCCCTGACGTCTATGCACCATCCTTGACTGCTGTTAATGTTAATGAGAGGATATTACATGAAGAGGTATATCAGCGGCTTAAACACAGGACAAGCGCAGCATTAGTGCAAAAGATGTTTGTTGGCCATGTGAAGGACTGGCCCGCCTTCTGCCCAATTTATGTTGGGATAGGCTCCAGTCCAACTACCCCCATGTCCCTGAATTGGAATAAGCAGGTCAAGACAACGAATGAATGGAATGAATAATTGTTTTAGATGAAGATTGAGAGTATGGGGAGGAGGCTGGAGGCCTGGGTTTGGCAGTATGCTGGTCTCAGCAGCCATATAACTGCCAAATCAGTAAAACAGGGATTAACCACAGGCCACAAACTCTCTCTTCTCCATTGTCCTTTAGTCTCCTCTATTCTAATCTCATATATTCTCTCAGATTTTATGTCCTTGTCTTTCCTCATTTCTCCTCTGGTGTCTCCTCTCATCTTTTCTCCTCTGTAATGCTCTTCACTCTGTCCTCCACTGTTCCCCATCTCCTCCTATCTATCCTCTCCTTTCACAAAGTGACCTACAGTAGCCACCACCTGAGACAAGCTGCTGTATGTTTAGATAAAAAGTCATGTAATTGAATTGTATCTAAGTAGGCAAAAAATGAAGAAAAAAAGAGCGTGATGTTTAATAGATTTTACATTCTAAGGGATAAATATATTTTTTTTTACAAATATAGTAGGCTCAGCATACACATTGAAGATGAGTCCTATAGTGTCTTTCACCCACAAAAGTCAGCTCCACGAAGACAAAAGCTAATTGACTAGTATCATCCACTATCCTGAATTTGCAATTCTTAAGTTTCACCCAGCCGCCGGAGGTAGAAGTCAAATGAAAGAGAGAAAGAGGAGGAAAATGTGGAAAAAAGACAGTGTCTCCTTTTTAAGTGTCCCCGCTGCCAATGCAATGCATTACAGGGATACAAAGCAAGCCATTACTGCTTAGCATTTGTTGAATCTTCTGGTGCCCAAATAGTGACAGGTCTATTTCTCTACCGTTAGTGAGAGAGGCAGGCAGAGCAGAGGACACCTAATTACCCAGTATTGTGAAGCACAATAAAACTCTTGATAAGCCAGGCGACAGAACAAGCTGTGTGTGTGTGTGTGTGTGTGTGTGTGTGTGTGTGTTTGCGTGTGCGCGTGCATGCACATTCATATGCATGTGTGCACTTGAACGTTAGCCATGCCTGTATGTGTTGTGTGTGAGTGTATGTATGTTTGTGTGTGGGCTCACATGCCTGTTGTTTTACTTTGACTGTGTGTGCTGCAGCGCCACTGTCTCAGTCCAGTGATGGAGGGGCCTGTCTCTGTGTCTCAGAGCCTGTATCTACGGAGCTGCAGCAAGAGTCGACTTGATGACCAATGTGTTCACTGAAGAAAAATTAATAATGATTTTTCCGGCCGGGGTTAATGGACATGTTAACACACAGAAATGATTTGTTTAAAAGGAAATGACCGCAATCTATATTTGGTCATCTCTGTAGCACTGTCTCAGAATCCAATACCAAATGAAAAGACACACTCACATACACACAGACACTCACATGGCTCATTTTCACACACTTTGTGCAGTTTCACTGGCAGTAATTTTATTCATTTATGCATTTAATTTCACCTAATCCATAGATAACCTTCTTTTGGGCTCAAATAAATACCATAAATACACCACATCATGTGAGTGTATAGACACAAATACACACACACACACACACACACACACACAGAGAAGTCATTTGGAGAAGACTGTGAAATAAAAGGACTTAGTAGTGATCAGAGTGGCGGCTGAGGGAGGAGGGGTGACGAGGGACAGACAAGGGAGGACACCAAGAACAAAGCAGAAGATAGACCAATAAATTCTGCTTCTGGTGAAGTTAGCCGTAAAACACATAGCAGTTTTATGCATTTGAGGGCATAGCTGTCTGTCTGAAAATAATGCAGAATTAATTAGTGGAGCAGTGGAAAAAGAACCTCACGACAGTCAGCCAACCAGGCTCATAAATCAAACAGTCTGAGGGAAAAACACAAAGCTAATGTCTGACAGTATGGTTGCCGTATACTCCCTAAGAAGCCAAGCTGTAATTATCAGCACTGAGCCGGGAGGAGTCAATACAGTCTCATTTGAATCACAGTCCCAAAAAAAAAAAAAAAGGTAAAGATAGACATACTGTAAATCTGATTGTCACGCCTATATTGTATAATTTCATCAG
This sequence comes from Maccullochella peelii, assembly GCA_002120245.1. Classification (NCBI taxonomy): domain Eukaryota; kingdom Metazoa; phylum Chordata; class Actinopteri; order Centrarchiformes; family Percichthyidae; genus Maccullochella; species Maccullochella peelii. Next base: position 273,179 of record LKNJ01000057.1, on the reverse strand, counting down.
TTAAGAGATGAGTACTCTGCTGCTCACACTGTACTTTAGCTCCAAGCATAGACAGATTCAAACAGCGGCAGCTTTCCAGTTGCCACAGGGGGAGCTATTGATGTTTCAGTACTTATTCTACACCACTGTAATGATGTGTGTCTGTGAGTGTGAGTGTGTGTGTGTGTGTGTGTGTGTGTGTGTGTGTGTGTGTTTTGGTCTTCAGCCAGGGATGTTAGCCAGAGGTTTTTTACTGTTTAACAGGAGCATGCCACCCAGTCTAGCCATATCAAAAGAAAGAGGCATTAGAGGCTATGCATGCTGTATTTTATTTGTATTTGGCAGAGACAACTTCGTGTACACATTTCTGGAGGCATTTTAAATGTCCAGTTCAACTCATCTAAACCACTTACTCAGACATGAAAATCCTTAAATATACGTTAGAATCATCCATAATTGCGTCCTCAAAATGCAAACACGTCTAATTACAGAAGAGTAAGTACAACGGGTCAAACTTGAGCCAGGAAGTAGTTCTCAAAACAATAAAACACTTAGAATAGACAATTTTAGGTTTAAAGTTCTGGGTGGAGCAGTGCAAGGATGAAATCTTGAGTGAGACATTTGCTGATTTTCTGGTGTCGACGATGTCTGGATGCATGTTGACCGCGGCAAATAGAACAGTGACGTGTGTCTTGATGCCGCCAGTGTGTAGACTTTGTGGACCATCATACAGCGCCACTTCGTGTTGCCCTTATAAGATTGGAAGTTAAGCAACCAAGATGCAAGAGGTTATCTAGCTGGCTCACCTGTAGAATGGTGTACGGATCAAGGGTATTTAGTGTGAGTATTGAGGAAATATAATGGGATATGCATAATTGAACCCCGGAGACTGATAAACAAAGGCTCACATAGCTGGCAGACAGACTAATGAGACACACCACAGAAGCAGAGGCCAAAACGATAAATGCCATGTTCTCCAAAGAACCATCCAAGGTGTACTCTGAGCTGTAGTGCACTAACATACCAAGAGCCGAAATGAACAGTACCGGGAGAGCAATAAGGAGACAGAGGCATCACACCAGTGCTCAGTGCTCAATGGCTAATAGCGCAGAGGGCAGAACCCCACAATTTCGCATTGCAGGACCCAGGCACCATCACAGCAGCAGACCCACCAAAAGTGGCTCACAAACACGAGGAGCTAGACAGCACCATGTTCCGACAGGATCCACATCTACTGGTTAAAAAAACATCACCACATGAACACCTAGCAACACAGATGAACCAGCTACTGACATGTTACAGGACAATATTTATAACTTGTACAGGGAATATAATGACTTATAAAGGGAACAGCATCATCCAACTACCACATAGTAAGCTGCCTTACAAGAAAAGGAGCTCCTCTGGCCCGGAAGTTTTCTAGAAACTTAAAAACCTTCTCAAGTGGGGCTCATGGAACAAAGTTCTATGAAAAACTGGGTCCAAGATATATGATATAACTGGTACAAGTCTGTATGGGTGTCTCATAAAAATAATAATAGTGAGGCAATTAATCTCCAAACCCCAGACCCTGTGCAGTCTTGTTCAAATATATTGCTATGTTATATAAAAATATAAGCTGTGTACACGGAGGATTCACACAGTCATTCGTACACTACTTTGAAACAAATAAGGCTGAACATCAGCTCTTTGCACCTCCATTTTCTTGTGAGGATTGTCTTGTCCTCTGTCTTTGACTCCATCAAAATCTTCCTCCGTTCACACCCCTACACCGACTTATTGCCTGCTGTAATAAAGGTGCTAGCTACTGATGTTGACTGACAGAAGGCTAACACAACCAGCTCTGTGTATGTGCTACTGATGTTGACTGACAGAAGGCTAACACAACCAGCTCTGTGTATGTGTAAGTGTGTAAGTGTGTGTGTGTGTGTGTGTGTGTGTGTGTGTGATACCTAAGGGCACAAACAACAACCTAAGGTGCAGGTTGTACTAGCCAGACATCTGTTGTTAGTGGTGGAAGGTAAGTGAGTTTGACAAAGCTGAGATTGAACAGGAGGCATTCTGCCAGCCAGGTGAAGACAGAAGCTTCACCCCCACCAAAGACACAAACAAACAAACACACATACTCACGCACACACGCTTGCATAACCATACAATCCCATCCTATACAATCGTCATACACTTAAACAGTAGTGAGTAGCCAGGGCAGACTTAAGACAATGTATGCCCCCATGTGGCAGGAGCCCTGAGCTGGAAAACTAAGCTCTGTCTGTCACTCTATCCACTTTAATTTTCATTAGTGCAGACATACAGTACTGTATGATTGAGTGTTTGTCCAGTGGGAGATGAGACAAAATGTGTGTCTGCATATTTGTTACTGACTCGCTCAAACTACTGTACCTCCTGTCTTTATCTGGCTCTCTAGCTTTACTTGTGTACTAGTTTTACACAGAGAAATTTCAGCAAAATATAGCAGCCAACTATTTAAAATTAGATAATACATTTTTTTTTTTATCTTTACTTTGGAGAAATAAATCATAGTGTCATCATCATCATCAACAACCAAAGTGTTGTCGCACTTCCAATCACCTCTTTTCATTTCAGAGCAACTGCTACAGCAACATGTATGAGTAGAATTTAACAGGGACTTGATTACTGAAACAAAAGCAAATTTAACATCACTAAAAAATCCCAAATCACTAAAGGGAAATATAATGAAACTCCTGAGAAGATCAAATCATTTGGCTAATTTAATAATTCTCTCTTAATCTGACAATTGCTGCTGTATTGAGCCATTTCACAAACTGGCCGTGGGGGTCACCTTTTCTGCTTGAGTTACAAGACCTAACTGCAAACCACCCAAACACTTTCACCTTTATTGCCCTGAACAGTGAAATTTAATCAATGAACAGAGCCCTAATTTCAGCTGCAGAGTTTAATGGAAAAAAATGTACCCAATGTAGTCATTTTCAAGGACTTTTTCATTATCGTAAAAGCTGCATTACAGGATTCCAGGTTTCCCATGTTTCCAAGGATGTGTGGAAAACATCTGTGTGTGTTTGTGCCCTCTGGCCTGTGCTTCAGGAAGGGCCACTGAGACCATCCTACACAATTCACTGGCCTATAACATCAGTCACAGCATTACACACCATAAATCGGCTCCTCACACATACAGCGGCAGCGAGAAAGAGGCTTACAGAAGCAAAGCAATTCACAGAATACTGTGCAGTACCTTCTCTGTTTAAAGATGAAGTATACATATAGAAAACATAATAAGAATTTTTCCTTGATGCCACTGTCATTATCACCAATTCTGATTGTTTTTTGTTACCGTTACAGAAACCTGCTGTGCTGCCGCCATATTGGCTCAGTCTCGCTTGATGAAAAGATTTCACTTGCTGAAACCTCCAGCTTATCATCTCAACTGACAAAAACGATCTGGTAGTAAATCCGTTTGTCTCAGTATTTCATATAGTAGAGGACAATGAGAGGCTGTTGGCTGTCTAGCAGAAAGTTGGCTGTGTTGAGCAGTCAGTGATGTGTTCCCTGTGTGGTGGCCACCGCTGCTATCTGCTGTGTGCCCACAGCTACAGTGTGTTCCCTGTTTTATCATTCTCATCTAAATGAACCACACTCACAGCTGGAGAAAGGTGACCCGACTGCTAATCAACCACCAGAGCCACAGTGCACCATGTGTGTGTATGTGTGTCCCTGTGTGTGTGTGTGTGTGTGTGTGTGTGTGTGTGTGTGTGTATATTTGTACTGCGGGACAGATCCACTCAGGCAGATGCTCATATGTTCTGCTGTATGCAGGTCCTTACAATCTGTCTCTGAACTGATCTCAAAAATCTGCACTAAAAGGAAGGAAAATTCTGGTGTTCACTTTTCTGCTACTCCTTTTCTGCTACTCCTTTTTTTCTGCCTTTCTCCAGCTGAGTATTAAATTCAGCAACTGAGAAGGTGACCTGCGTGCTCTGCCATAAAGAGCAGGGGAGCGGAGGAGAGGGAGGGGGGAGAAGGGGGAGAGGAGGAAGGGGGAGCTGAGCGGAGGCTGCTGGATCAGCAGAATCTGAGCGTTTAGAGACACACAGATGTGTATGTGTGTGCACCCGCTTTCTCAGTCTCTCTTACACACACATACACACACACACACCACACCCTCCTCCTCAGCGGTGAGGCGTCTGGGGAGCCCAAGGGCGAGCGTTCGGCTGTCACCCTCCCCCACCTCCTCCTCCTCCCCCCGTCCCTCCCTCCACCCCTCGTGTGAGCCGCACCCCAGAGCCACTACACAGCAAGACACAGACCTGCTGCCAACGATCACTGCCACAATACAACACACACATACACAGTCACATGAACCCACACACACTAACACGCCAACTCCCCATTTCACACAAAGCACTTTGATTCTAGCACATAAATGTGCAAAAGCCCTCAGTCTCTCTCTTTCTCTCTCTCTCTCTGCCTCCACTCTGTCAAATCTCTGCCTTCACACTAAACAGCTCCGTGGGGATTGGCAGGCAGGCGGGCAGAAAGGAAATAAATATGTTTCCTGACGACAGCACAGTTTTCTGACAGTACTCTGGCACTGGGCTGGGCTGCTGTGCTCAGACGAAGGCAGAGGGGAGCGTGAGTTGTAAGCGGATGTTTGTTCTAACAATCTTCTGCTCAGGCTGCTCACTGACTATCCAAGCTGGGACTTTAATATCTGTGCATCTATAAGGCCTTTTTTTTTTACCTCCAGAGGAGAATCCCCTCATGAACTGATTCATTACCATTATAAACATCTCTAGGCAGTACAGACATTCATGGCAGAGATGCATACATTAAGATTTAGATCTTTAAAATACTGCAGAGCTTAAAGAGATTTTTTCATACACAAAAATCATGAGGCTAGTAAAAATGCAAATTAATGATAAGTACCTACATTTAGTCTTCATGTGTACTTAGCAAATTAATGGTAGGTAAATTATAGGAAGGTTAACCATGACCTATAGTTGTTGGTACTTCCAAACAGAAATTTGAATATTTCTTCTCACAACTCGAAAATGATTTGTAAACAATAATGCAATGCTAGTTCTAATTCGAGATAGATCCAGCATGCAATTAATCCTGTAAGCTGGGGAACCCTGGTGACCTTGGGGTTAAGGCACCAACTATGAACCCCAACGTCCCCAGTTTGTGTTCAGCCAGAGGCCTTTGTTGCAATTCAAGAAGAAGCAAAAGAAGATAATTTCTGTGCTTTAATGTATAATTTGTCTTGGCATGTCAGTCTGTTCTCGTTGCTGCAGGATAGTGGAGATGAGCAGTTTGACCGAGTCTGCTAATTTCTCCAACCACGATGACTCACTGAGACTGAGATGGGCTGAAAGATGGAGAGACAGAGAGATGGAAAGAGGGGCGGAGATGGCAGATGGGTCACAGAACATTCGGGACAAGCCATATCAAGGTTGGTGTGTGTGTGTGTGTGTGTGTGGGTGTCATACAGGAAGGAAGCCCAACCAGCCGGTGCAGTTTGCCCATCTAATCAGATCACGGAGAGGGAGAGAGAGAAAGTGAGAGAGACCTCTGAGGAACAGATGTAATTTCAGAGCACCAAAAAAACAGCTTAAAATTCTCCAGATCACATTAGCTGGCCATCACAAAATAGGATTTCTGCACTGCCACAGTGAATGCCCATTACAAATTACTTAGGCACTGCAGACCCTGTAACTCAATAGCAAGGGAAGGGTGGGGAGGGCGAGGAGGGCAAACAGAGGGGCAGAGATGGGGGATCGATACTTATCAGTAATAATTATATCCTTCCTCCCACTTCTCCATCCCTCCCTGCACTCCTCACCACCCACCCTTAGTAAAACACATATCTTACATTAATCATTGGGAGATCTCTCTGCTCGATAAGATAATTAACATTATGGGGGGCGTAGGAAGTCGTGATGATGTGAGGCAGTGGTCCAGCACTAAGGCTGCCAGGAATGTCCCTGGCTGGAAAGTGCTGAGCGCAGCACACACAGGTATAAAGAAGGCTGAATGACTACGAGTTACAGTAGCAGCCTACTGATTTAAAGGCCACAGTTTGAGAAAAGGGGAAAGACACAGAAAAAAGGGAGAAAGGAAAATGAAACAAAAACATTTTTCTTTCTCTGTTGTATGCTATCTATCAAAGGCAAATAAAAGCCCTGCAAAATTCATCATAGCAGTCTATTTGGACCATAGAAATCAACATTATGTAAAGCGGTTGAGCGCGCAGCGGGTAGACGGATGGAATGGAAAACAAATAAATCAACAGGGAGAAAAACAACGTTGTTCGTCCTTTATCTGTACCTTTGTACCCTCTACCTCGTTCTCGATATTTTTATTGTTACTGTAGTTGTTTGTGACTAGCTTCGGGTTGTGAGTACACTCAATCAGCCCATTGTGCTTGGGACTGCACAAATAATTAGATTTCAAGATATTAAAAGAGTTTTGTAAGCAAAGATCAAGAAATAGTTGCCTCAGGACTGAGGCATGAGCAGAGCACAGTGTGCACTGAAAGGCTATTGATGATACACTGGAGCCTTTACAACAGGTACAGTAGTTTCAACCTTGCTTTAAATGTGATGCCACGAGCCACACAATCTTTGGTGGTATTTTAGGAAGCAGTTATATCACTTGGTATGAATTATACTTAAAGGACAACACAGTAGATATGCAGTACAGTAGTATATTGATAACCATTGTGAATTTATGTTAACAACAGTTTATCTGTGGTGTCTCTAAAAGTATAATTAAACTTAAATAACTTAAATGTCAGTGAAATTACGAAAACAACGAGTTTTACAAAAAGAAAATTCCCTGACATTATGTACCCACAAATCTAAAAGTTGTTGGGTTTCCTGCTTCCAGACACCGTTCACTACTGTTTACAGTGAACAGGTCCCCTGGTGATGAGAACAGCTTGGAATATGCTTCCACTGAAAGTTTCTCCCCACTTTTCTCTTTTGTGAGAAAATGCAAATGAGCTGCTGAGTTCCACAAAGTAATAATAAAAAAGTAATAGATGGTACAAGTGAGTGTTTGAACTGCAAATTAAATTTCTATAATATGATTATCACCTGGAGGTTTGTCCCTTTTTGTTTTTACTTATTTAGTATTCAAAACAAACAATTTACATGGGTTCTGAATTCCTCACATTACACTTTCTCCAATTCCTCCTCCAATTGCATTTGAGTGGTTTGGGAAGGATAGGGGAAGAGAAAAGGACAGATACAGGGAGGGAGGAAGATCAGTACAAGGAGAGAGAACGAATCAACTGCATTTCAGCCTGACAGAAGTCTTTTTTTTCTCCACTTGCACATGCACCATGCAGACACACAAACCAACTCCTTTGACCACACAACCACAAAAAAAGTGAGCATTTCTGCAACATTAACACTGGACCTATTTGAGGTTAATTAGGAGAAGTGGTTTGGAACTAACTTCCTGGTGTTAAGCACTCTGGAGCGCTGAGTGTCTGCTGAATGGCCCTGAGGTTGGAATTTAAATCTTACTGAAGCCAAAACTGCCCCTCAGAGTTTTTTTAGAATTGCTTTTAATGACATGCGCATACACGGCTTAGGACGTGATACTGGAAGGTCACTGGTTCAAACGCTGCGACTAGCTGGGAAAAGCTGGCTGAGGGAGGAAATGAAAAACACTGTCCTCTCCTCTCAACTGCTGTTAAGGTGCCCTTGAGCAAGGCTTTGTCCGAGCTGTCTGAATGTGTAAAGGGATAATCTCAATATGAGGAGAGGAGAAATAGGGACGAGGAAGAAGTAAATGTAGAAGAGTGAAATGGACTAGAGAAGAGGACGTGAAACATGGAGTGGGATGGGGTGGAGAACACAATTTGGGCAAGTGAAAGTAAGGTGGATTTAGAGTACGAGGAAGGACACAAGAAGGTGCAAGGCCATATTTTGGGAGAAGGAGGAGTTCTAAGGGGTCCCTGGGTGGTTTGAACTCCTCTCTTCTTAACAACCCCCCCAATGGCCAAGTGGTCAGATAAGCAGCTAGTCGCTCCATAGGGCACAGCCAGGCCAGGAAGGCCACTGTTTTGACTGACAGCACACAGACAGAGTCCACCATTGATCTTCAAGTCAGATGTGGAACTTGGACTCTCAAGGCTAAATGGTAGCGACAGGGAAGCCATCCATTATATATGGTCACTCCCTGTGGAGGATTAGTATTCACATAGTTCTGAAGATAAAAGGGAACATTGGCTAGAAGCACTTCTAATTGTTCTGTTTGATGTAGACAAAGAGACAATGGAGAGAAGAACACTGCCGATAAAGCAACACTTTAGAGGTCATGACCTGTGGTTGAACAATAAATAAGGTAAGGTAATGATGAATGAGCCCTTCAAACATACTGCCTGCTGCACACACACTCATGTACTTGGGACACTTACACACACACACACACACACACGCACACACACACACACACACACACTCACACACACAGGGACTCGCAAGAGAAGGTGTATCCAATAGGTTCATTAGTCAGTGTGTTGTGTGGTAATAGCGTGGGACAGGTGATGGAGCAGGGTGTGATGATGCATCAACAACATCAGCCCTGGGTGGCGCCACCTGCAGAGGTAGCAGATGGCACACATGACTGGAGAGGAGCCATACACTCACACAAACACACCCTCACACACATCCAAGTACACACACACATTCAAACACGCAAATATACACAAATTACATCCACAAAATTGGTATTTATAGTGAATACACTGTGAACATGTACAAAAAATAAATAATAAAACACACGCATTTGCACTCAACCATACACACAAACACACACAGAACATAGTAAAACCCCTGTTTAATATATTGTATATATACAAAAAGTTAACTTTCTTCCAGAATCTACACTAAAATTGTTTTGTTTGGATGCATTTTCAGGAGATGCATTTGTCCTTGTGAAAGACATAGAAGGTAGTGGTCACCCCCACCACATGCACCACAGTCTCTATTAGGATCTTTTTATTAGTGCTCTGTGCTGCCATGCAGCAGTCTTTTTTGCACTCAATTCTGGCTCTCACAAAGAATCTCATAAGGTCTCAGAGCTAAAGTTTAAATAGGCTCCCATATCATTTCATACACACCATTAATGTCACCATAAAATTGCTCTTACATAAGTTATCAATAGTCTTGTTCAAATGCACCACCAGACCATAGAGAGACATGATAGCAAAATCCAATATGGTCTATGTTTTGCACGAAGAATGAAGCGTAATTGCTGAAAATCTCAATCAATTCTCCCAGCCTGCCTCTCTTTCACTGCTGGTAAAATGCTATCTTCAGCCATTCTTCCTCAGAACTAGTAATTTCATGTAATCACCGAAGTGATCAGAAGAAGGTATGTAGGTGGCGCTCAGTCAAATATCAGCTATGTCAATCACAGCAGCCACATTGCCTTTGGGAGAGCAGGAAAGGTGTGTCTGGGGGCTGGACGTGACATTTGGTTGGCTGAAATTAGCATAATCACTCTGATGGGAAGCCAATCACTACAATTGCTGTAACAATACGACTGATTAATGCTGTGGGAAAAACCTCATCGTTATAATCAAGTTCCTGAGAGCTACTGTACTTTCTGACTGTTGGTCCAGCACAAACGCACAAATGCAAAGACCCACACACTCCTTATGAACTCCCACTGTGGTGGTCTAATCATGTGTTGCACTGCCATATCACTGTAGGCCTGCCAAATACAGTCCACATTATTAATATAGGTAATTTAAAAGTTAACTCAGACACATATATGTATTGATTATAGGCAGAGAAGATAGAATATTTAACTAACTAACTAAAAGCCAAATGTACACAGACTAAGTGCAAAACAAACATTTCGGTAAAAACCAGCCACTACCCTGATGATAGCTGAGAATTTTTTTGTTTGTTTTTTTCTGCCTTTTTTTTTTTTGTGCCTGCATTAAAAATGTAACAGAAAAATAAACAACAAAAATTAGATTAATTAAAATAAGTTACCTTTTCCTCTTAAAGATTGTGACACTGAATAAAATATATAATTGAATAATAAAAATAATATTTGCCCACTGACAATATCATACCAAAAATAAACAACAAATGAAAGCAAGGCTGGATTACCTATACCGGGTAATGACAAGGCATGACCTTTAAACCACAGTCATAATGATATAATGACCTTCACATTCCTGAGTGCCATATCAAAGCCATGAGTAGCTCATCAGAAATGTATACCGCAGCAACTGGAGCTTAACCAACCACAGCGGAGGAGAGAGCGAGAGAGGCAGTCAGCACTCATGCAGAGTAGACCGCTTCATTTCTCCAGCACCTTCCCTTTGTTGTAAATAAAACATTATTTCAGATGTTCAATTAAGATAAGTACCCTTAATTTAAGACCTCAGTCAATGTGCTGCCATCATTATTCAGCCCACAGAGCGCCTGGGCCTTGGCTCCAGCTCTGGCCTAGAACACAATCACTCAGGGGCCTCTGCAAGCAGGGGAAATCGCAGTCAATTTCTGGAGCCCTCATTTGCTTAACAAGGGGGGAATTCGGAGGGTGCTGAGGCAGAGAGGACAGGAGTGGCTCTATATTTAAAGGAGAAAATGTGTTTTAAGTTCTGTATGTAGATATTTCCAGAGTTACTTTCGAGACTCGAAGCTAGCACCGTGAGCACTCGCTGCAATTGCCAAAATCCAGCCCCGTAAACAACTTCCAGGGGGGCAGATATATCAAGTCCTTGACAGTGTAAAAAGCTTCTGAGCTCTCATCTGATTGTGAGAGGACTTTGTACTTCGTTACAGCGCTGATACAAGATTAGATAAACAATGTGCTATCTGTGCCCTGCATCTGTTTGACTCTGCAAAGTGCACTTTCCAATTCCACTGATGACCTTCACACAGAGGGCTGGTTGGCAGACACTAAAACTCAGGAGGAAGTAAAGCGAAGGACAGACCTATAGGAGAATACACGCATTTGCACACATTTATAATACATACTTGCATAAATTCTTCTGCTAGACATTATCGCCTAATGTCAAAAAGACCCCACATAGAAAATTCAGTGAATAAAAACAGCAGAGCAAGAGGAAATTCGGTTCTTCAAGTGAAAGGGGCGGGAATGAATAAAAAAGGTTAAACGGGCAGAATTATTCATCAGGGCTCTGGAGTAAACAGAAAATATATAATTAATGACAGACAGCAAAACTAAATAAGAACAACCAGGCCACCAAAACAGAAAGGTATACAGAGCCTCACTGCTCTGTTACTGTGTTTCATCAAATAAATGTAGGACTAAAAGTGTCTGTTTCTCATTGAAATGCAGTATCCATCAGTTTAATACCTCCCTGAAGGGCAACAGTGAGCTCTTGTACCTCCGGAGGCTGAACAAAAGTGAATGCTCTGAGGGGCTGTAGTGGATCTAAGAGCCATGGTCACCGGAACCAAAGTGTCCTAAATATAGCTCTGCTCTGCTTCACTCTGCATGGCTCTGATCCATCATATTAGTCCACCATCAGAGATATAAGGGCTGGCGGTCTCTTATTCTTCTGCCACCAACCTGACACACAGATAGACGACCTTGAGCACTATAAACTGCAGCAGAGCAAGGAGTTGGGGGGCCTTTATTTTACTTTGCACTCTGAATGTGTGTGCAGCAGTAGAACATGCTCATCTTGTTTTTAAGTTGACTCTGTTGTTAGGAATGTTCCTCAAGCATTCAACCATTTCAGCTTCCACCATCTAGACAAATTAAAACAGATAACATCCACAGCAAGCTTGCACATGCAAGTGCACTGTAGCACTGCAAAAGAGATACTCGCACATCTATTCCTAGCAGAGCTTCTCACCTTCTCTACTCCAGCTAGTGTTAATTAGCAACCTCATTAGCAAGAAGTCATGTGAATGCACTTTGTGCATTTATCTTCCACTAGTTCTCATTTTGTTGAGGGGAAAGATGAACAGAGTGGTGGTTAGGAGGGAAATAAATGAAAACAATCTCCTAAATGTTTAAACTCACGGAGAAAGGATGCTTGTGGAATCCATCCCGAGTGTCCACACCATCTGATTAATTCTGGATGGAACCTGTGCAAGGTATCTCAACAACATCGGATATCAAACACTGGCTCTGTTAACATCATTTACAATGGGACTCCTTCAAGTTCTTGAAACAAAACAACAAGAAGATGTTAGAATGAGAGAAAGATGTGAAAGAGGAGGAGACAAGCATGTGAGAGAAAAAGATGGACAGAAAGAAAGAGAGAGAGAGAGAGAGAGAGAGAGAGAGCATTGACAGTGATACTGCCCTGGCCTCTCCCCTGGTCTCCTGAGTGGCAGGGTCTGTGCCAGCCTGTCAGCCTATCTGTCATCACCATTGCTTAGTATTCTCCTTAAGACCATCTGCCTGCTCATTATACACAGGCTCTTGTTCTGGACTGACATGTTTTCTTTACATCGATATTTTCATTGCAGCTCAAACGTCCTCTTTTCCCCCGAAGAACGGGTGGGCAGTAAGCCTGCCCATGAGGCATACTTTGAGATGCAATAATATTTCATAAGAAACTTTCTTTATCCTGGTGGTGATGCTGTGATATGATATGGACAGAGAAAACAAATGACCACAATGTGTTTTATCACTGTGACAGAAAAAAGGCTGATACAGTAACAGGTCTACCTGCTAGCCAGGGCCATTCTTCTCATATCTCAATTGCTTTCACAACCAACTTTAATTTCCTCTAAAAGACGACATTATCAGAAGCCAAGGTTAAAGGAACGAGCCAATTTAATAACGATCTTAGCTGTGCTATCTTACCAGCTGGAGGATAAAGCAGCCAGCCAAAACAAGATCAAGAAAAAGTGCTATTAGTACTGCAGTGTCATTGTGTCTTTGGTGAGGTATGGGAACAAAAAAAGATCAGAAAACACCACATCTAACAACAAGCCATTACTGGGGAAGATATTAAATTATGAACAAGAAAAAACTCAAGTTATTTTTATTTTTGCGGGGAAAGAAAGCCTGTCCTAAATAACAGCAAAATGGTACAAGTAAGCAGTTCTCACCAACCAAAGATAGAAGGCGCCTATATCTACCTGGATTGCCCAACCATATTATTCAAAAACCCACTCTCAATAAAGTAGCCTGAACAGAAATTCCCCTCCTGTAATTGGGTGTGAATGTTGTCTTCTGTAATAATACCCGGTTGGGGTGGAATATTCCCACAGAGCATGTGCTTTCATGTATCCTATTCCATGTTATCTGTCAACTTTTCAAAGGGAGGAGGGCTGTCAGTGGTGCGAAAGACCCCCATGCTCACTGTGTCACTTTCATTACAAGCCTAAAAAACAAGACAGATATTCAATTTAGATAAGTCCCCAGACCATGCTTGCCTCGCCTACATGAGACAATGCTCTATTTCTCTCAACCATGCTCCACAGAACATGGATGCCGCATTGTCCCTCACTCCGACAGGGCTAAGCAGAGGAAATTTCCAATTATGGATCGAAAGGACAGTGAGGAGAAAAGCGATAGAGAAAGTAAGAGTGTGAAAGACCACGGAGGTACCATTACAAAGAGTCTCTCCTTTTGTTGGGTCACCATGTAGTTATTATATTTATCTAAACCCTGACAGAAAAGTTGATTTCCTTAGAGTGCTGGGCTACTCACAGCAGCAAAAGAGAACGTGTGGGAGAGAGATGGAGAGACAAGAGAGTCTGACAGACAGAAAAAGTGACAATGTGAAAAATGAAATGTATCGACAGCCAGAAATAGAGAGGAATGCATCTCTGAGGGTCCTCAATGTTTTCTCCATACCTCCTGTGGAGAAGGAGAATAATTAGGCATGTGGAGAAACCCTGACTGCTTGTGTACAAAGAAATTCAGCGATAGGCCAGCTACTAGCATACAAGCTGATAAAGAAACAATCACCATTCATTACTTTTTATGCGCTGAATCCTTATCATCTTATGAGAACATTATGGTGACAACAGAATTTGAGTTGAATTCAAAAGAAGATAAACTGTCAAATAATATTCATCATCTTTCAGTTAACTACTAGGATGTAGTGATATATTGTAGAATATAAAGGAGTATTGCCTTCACTATATACAACAAATTTACAGCTGATTGATAGCATGATTACACCTCTGCATACTGCCAGAAAATAAGCTACTGTACCAACATCTTTCTGGTTTAACACTTTTACAAAACCATAGATCATCTATCTGAATTTGTCTCCTTTGATAACAGCCTGTTATCCAATCTCACAAAAAAACATATCCTTCCCAAAAAAGCTGTTCGGCTTGCAGTAATGAAAAGGGAGTCAACTGCCTTCAGGTGTGGCTGCGCTGATGTGTGTTGGCAGGCGCTGCATTTGCAAGTGTAGAAAAACACAGAGAAATCTGCTCTGCTGTCCTGCCTCTCTCACCCATGGAGGACAGCAGAGGCTGACTGACAGGATTTGGAGCAGCGTATGGGATCCACAGCCAAGACCCAGACCACAGAAGCCTGCCTCTCTCTGACAGAGAGGTGGCTCTTGACACTCCACCAGGTCCAGATGAGCCACTGGATCTGTCAGCACCAGATGCACTGTTTGCGTAACTGTGCATGTGTGTGTATGTACGTGTACATGGCCTTTTAAAGTGCTATTCTATACTACGTCTACCATTCCGCCGCTGATGACATATTCCCCATGCTTATTTGATGTAGATTTAGGCTACACAGCACAGGGTTATACTCTAATCTCACCACATAAATAGAGGAGCCATGTGGACAGGTGTTAGGAGCAGATCATATTACTCACTGACACTTTGGGGTGCCTCAGAGCACTGGAACAGCCATGAATATTTCCTCAAGCTAATGGAGGTGCCAGCATTAATATTCACTGAGTGTGCTGTGATTTACAATGGGAAAGACCACCGCAATATTCCTCAGGGGGTGCCCACTGTTCCCCTGGTAGACAAGCTAGGACCTGCATTTCAGCACCTCGGACTGTTCAAAGGGCACACTCAGGCCAAGACTGGACCTGAATATTAAACCCACCTAATCTACTGTACAGAGTCAGCATGCATTAAGTGCCTTTTCCCACCTGCTGTGATAAACCTCATGAATACACCCTCGTTATACAAGGTTCATGTAGCCCACTGACCCAGGAGGGACATTTGAATATAGGGGACCAAACCAATGTAGAGATTTCAGAGGCTCATGAGGGGCCGCTCATCAATATTCATGAAGGATTCCTGGGCTTCCCTACTGTATGGCAAAAGCCTGTGTTAATATTCATAAGGTTAGGATTGTGTTCTGCCGTGGGTGTGGAAAGCAGCACAGGGAAGCCCTTGTTATTAAGCAATGACAGAGAGAGAGAGAGAGAGAGATGCTGAAGTTTCAGGACCATGGACAGTTCTGTGTGGTTCAGTGTGTTATTATAGGCCTAAAAAGAATACAAATCATACAATGTATATAAACTGGATAACATGGAGGCTTTAGAATGGTGAATCTAAAATATTTACCGCACTCCTGTAGCTGGTCACGGTACAACTTTCAACCCTGCCCATTATATGTAAATCAATAAGGCAGAGGCAAAACTAACACTTCAAACTACATGCCTAATACATTTTGTCTTCCAGTGTGCGTTGTCATTTTAAATACTTCCACTCTCACTAATACCTGTCCCATTTTTTATCTTAAGGTAATAACGGTTGTGTATGCATCAGTGAGCTCTCATTCAGCTCTTTTCCATGTAAAAAACACTACAACTAATGTAACATCTAATTGACTCATTTTCGAATTAAAGCTACGGCTTGTACTGTAATAAACTGTTCAAACAAATAAAGGGAAATTCTTCTCAGCACTTCTGATAACTCCTGCAATTTATGGCGGCATTCACACAGTGACGTGTTGCTTTGGAGAGACACTTTTGAACTCCATGTATTTCAATGAAGAGAAGAAACATGGACAGACAGACAGACAGGGAAAGGCAATGCTCTCACTTAAGTGTGAGATGAAAAAAAGTTGAAAATAGCTAGACTTTTGAGAAGAATTAGTTACATAGTACTGAACTGAAATGGAATAAACTGTTTTCCTTTGATCCTTTTTATATTTATTCTGAATTTTAAAAAAGTCTGAACTGCAAGATGGCATTAGAGCATAGGCAACCAATCTCTAGAAAATCCAACCTGAGCTAATGCTACTTGCACATTTGAAATCATGGATGCAAGCCACCAAATAAGTGGTCACAAACCACAGAAAAGTGTGTGGGAAAGCAGTATTTCTGTTTACTGACAGACAAAAACCAAACTATACTCAAAATGTACCTAAATAAACTGGTTTAAAGATGACACAGACAGGGATGCTGAAAATAAAAACTCCCAGATCTAGCATGAGTACGGAAAAAGCAGACAGTCAACAAACTGAAGCAGTGTTATTCAATAAAAGTGTGCAGCAAAGTAGAGATACAGGAGCGCTGCTGAATGCTTGTTGAATCAGGGAGTCATGCTTGACACAAAATTGAAAATGCCCTGTGAGGTTTATTCTTACTTTTCTCGCCCCAATGGGACTAAAACTGAAACTGTAATGACATAAAGTAAGTTGCCAAAATAAACCTTATTGAAAAATACATATATACAGCTCAAAAATCTAAACTGATGCTAAACTGAAACAAAGTAAATCCTGAAACACCATAAAAACTAAAACTCATTTGAAAAAGTAGAACTAAAACAAGTTGCATACTAATGCAATTATAATGATCACAGCAGGTCCCAAACTAACACATATGTAAACAGACAGAGACAGACTTTTCTTCGTCTGGGTGAATGCAGCAGTCTTAAAAACTGTAAAATAAAAGCAGTTTAAGTGCAGTATAGCAGCAACAGCAGCAGCAACACAGGCTCAGCAGGGGACAGATGTCCCAGCACATTGCAGAACACAGATAGCTTTATCAGGACATTAACAGAGCAGCGCATAGCACCCAAGCCAACAATATCAAGTCGGCTAACAAGTGGGCCAACTGGCCAACAAGTCAGCCAGAAAAGCAGAGACACAAACTGTAGAGGGAGTCAATCAAGCCTGAAGTCTGCAGCAGGTTCTTTCTGTATACACTGTGTGACCTTACAATTTGAACAGGACCAACTGTCAGTCAAGTATCACAAAGATAAAAAAGCAGATACATAGCAGTTACAAACTATTGATTGCTCTAAACGAAAAAAAAAAAAAAAAGAAAAAAGAAATGTTGCTTCGATTTAAGAGTAAACCTAAGTACAGCTGACTGCCTTGTGTTCTGCTGAAATTTCAGGCTCCAGGCCTGGTGGTCTGGCTTCCCCCTCTCCTACTAACACACGCACACTCACACCCACATATACACACTGTACATGCCAACCATCCCACCCCCTCACATACACACATTCATATGTAAACACCCAGAGACAGGCTGTTCCCCTCTGAGTGAGTGCAGCAGAGCGCAAGCTGCTTAATAACTGGCAATGATGGGCTGCTCGGTCCCAGTCGGAGACCAACCTGAAGTGCTCTGCCCAGGATGTCAACTCTACTCACATCAATTACCACTGACTGCTAGCCTGCCTGCACAACAGCACTGACTGACAACTAGATAGCACTCTCACTACTGTGGGCTATGGTGACTTTGGATTTAGGTTTTTGCGGTCATCACAATGTCAAACACCTGCTCCCACAAGTGTCAAGTAGCCACCCAGCCCCAGAGCCTGTTTACTGTGGGAAAGGTGTATGGGGGGGAAAAGGCTCTGAGGTTACAGAGGGAGGCTGAACTTAAACAGGTGGTGGTTTAATCAAAAAGAGTATGAGGAGAGAAGAGGAGAGGAGAGGAAAGGAAGTTAATAGATGTATACTTTTCTTTCTGGCTATGTCTCTGCCTAAGCCTTGAACTGATCTACTCACTGATAGGCCAATGGTGTCAAATCACATGCCTAGCTTAGCAACCCACTACCCAAGTCAGTTATCAATCCAGTGGGCTAAGCAAGGCATGCGAGTTACCAACCAAAGAATGCTAGTAACGAGCCAAGTCAGTTACAAATCCAGTGGGTTGCTAAGCTTGGAATCAGCCAACATCAAAAATCTTCTACTTCAAACAGCTGAAATCCTGAATTTTCGGTTAGCCAGTAGCAAGCCTCTCGAAAATAACAGCCACAACATAAGGTGAATATGCCATTAAATCACTTTAGCCCATATGTGCAGCACTTATATTTTCAGTCACATGGCAGCCAACAGCACGAGCGCATCACAGCACATGGACCAAAAGGCTTCCCAATTCACAAAGACAACCTAACAAAATATAAGCTCTGTCAACTACATGTAATAATTCACAAGTAATACCAAAGCAAATAACTGCACATAGGTTGGTAAGCTGGAGCCAAGAGAAAATCTTGGCAGACAATCCATGAGGAACCATGACTAATGCATCGCCCATAAGAAGATGTTAGACCGCAATAAACCCCTTCCCAAAGAAATTCTTGCTTGTAACAAACTGTATCCAACTGTTATCAAACCCATGCTAGAAGGGCATGAGATGCAGGCTTGCTTCTCATTCCTTTATGGTACCATCAGATTGGGCAGTAAGTGCACTGATCTTGCTCTAAGGGTCAAGGCAGAGCCTCATCCGGGTAAACCAACAGTGAAGTCTGTTAGAGGACAGAAAACACACTCTTAGAACAGGAGTAACATCCAGGTAACATCAGGAAATTAAATCCAAATGAATATGTTCTTTTAATGAGAAACTAAAAGCATCATAGTAAATGTAACAGTACTTTGTTTCTGAGAATCAAATTTTTTAATCGCTCTAATTACTGAAATACACATCTGCCAGCAGCAGCTATATAGAGGATGCCCACCAGCAACAGTAAGTCACTGTAGCATATTTAAACACGCCTGCAATGAAGAACCAAACAACACATCACAGTTGCTAAACTGATTTAAAACTGATCAGCTCAACGCATCCACGCAGCTCAACCTCTAACAAGCAGCACAGGCAACAGAATCTTAGGTTTGAATGGATATTTCTTACTCTACTGTCTTGTACCTTTGACTTTTCTTCAGTAAACCACTTTCATTATAATTGTATATTGTTTTCATGATGATCAAACCCAAAGAGTCTGATGTTTATCCGAGCCTTGGAAACGATCCAACTGACAGTCACCTCACATTGTCTATGCAAAAAAAATTAAATAAACATGACTAACTTTCCCAATCCTGTCTCTATAATAAATTCTTCAACCCAGGATGGATTACTCCGATTTGTGGCTGTGAAGTAGCTTGTATTGTCAGTGAAATTAACATCAGTTCAACCAGCTAGAGTGGTCAGCTGTCAACAGTCTAATTTAGGTGGTGTTGGATATCGTTAATTTTAACATAGTCCAATCTGACTTACTGCTCCACTGTTGTCCGAAAACTAGCTGAGAGAAATACGGTGTTATATTTGCTATTTAGCACTGCTGTATGTCACTACAGCTGTTCAATGTAATGCTGAGGTTTGGATAAAGCCAGTTCTGCTATTTTAAGCTTATGAAAGGGATTCCTGTGGGTTTCTAAATAATGATTAGAAACTCCAGGCCTTGGTCTGCATGTTCTGCTGCTATTGTTCTTGCAGCCCCTCAATAAAGCAGTTCAGTTCAGTAGGGATTTCCACAAGGTCCACGTTGATCACATCTGGCCCTGCTCTGGCACAGGCCCTCTATGATAGAGAGCAAGAGGGTCTCCCGTCTCTCCAGATTCTAATATACAAGACCTGCTCCTTTTGAAATTGACTGTGACCTCTGCCACACTTGCAATGGACTAGTGCTCTCCACTGTATGGAATTTCTGATCTCTCTCCGCCGTTCTCTCTGCTCTCTTATCAGCCATGTTCTATTTTTCTGCTGGGATATTAAAGTGTGACACAGTGACACTGGCACACTCATGAACACTTAGTACTTACACAGACACACATGCACGCACATACACATAGACACTCACACTGATGCTAGCAGACACACTGGATTATAATGCACACACACTGTGCTCAGACATGAAGTTGTAAAAAAAAACAAAAACAATATGAGACAGCGTCACAATTTAATAACTTCCTTATTTCTATTCTGTTTTCTTCATCAGCAAAATATTTTAATCTCCTACAGAGCTCTATTGTCATGAAACGCGCTGAGTATACTGTGCTGCACTGTCAGACAGCAGATTCACATATGGCAGTTTAGGTTGCTTGGCAAGGAAAAAAATATTAAAAACTCACTTCTTATCATAAACATAAGTTCATGAATACACAGACATTCAGATTGAGATTAATTAATTAATGCCCACATGTGACAGCTCACATTTGAGCATATGGATTCATGTATTGTACACTCCTTGGTGTCGTATACTGTTCTAGCCGTTGGTGTTTTTCTGTGTTCTCCTAAATGCCAGACATTGTGTGTGTGTGTGTGTGTGTGTGTGTGTGTGTGTGTGTGTGTGTGTGTGTGTGTGTGTGTTTTAGCCTGTGTCAATATCTTTGTTGCTAAAGGTGTGGTTATGCACAAGTGTGTGTGTGTGTGCGTGTGTGGTAAGGGGGTAATAAATCATGATCTGAATGTAGACGTGGCTGGGTATGAAACCTCACGCTCTTGCTGCCACCTCAGGCAACTGCTGCCCTATACCAGCCAACCACCACATCACATTTCACATGCGTTGTAATCAACAGGGGAAAGTGCAAATGGATTAATATAGTTAGACCGCTAATGCCACAGATTACAGTGCACAGCAGCCTAATATGAAATGTATGTGTTGCTCCGAGAACATGATTGGAAAAGCTGTTGATAGATAGAATGTTCTATTAAAAACTAGGCAATACTATCAGGGTTTACAGGCTGACACTGGCCTAAAATATGACTACACCAGGCATGGGCAAGGGAGCAGGTCTTTCTTTAACTGAGCAAACACTACGTACAAATGTCAAACAGCAGTTACTTTCTAATTCAAACTCTATGGCTGTCAAAACTCTTCTTGGTTTGTGATTACAGCTGCTATATCCCTGCCCTGTGCATTTGAGTGCCTTTTCTCTTGAAACGCAACAAGCAAACAAAGAAAAGAGAACTCCGTTGTGTACCTGTTCTGCCTCTAGCAGACATGCAGATGCTTTGTGTAAAGAGCTGAGCAGATTAGCACTTCATTACCGTGGTAGATTGTTTAACGAAGACACTCAGGGAACAGAGAGGCAGCTGGATTATGACCAAGCCATGTTTTCCATTTAGACAGGATTATTACTTCTGACTGCACACCTCACATTGGGAATATGACTTAAAACTGAGGAAAACACCAATCAGCCAGTCATCTTACATTACCCTAACTCTCTTGTCTTATGAGGTCTGAACTGACAGAAAGCTTTGGCATCTGCCAACAACACAAAAGTTAAACAACTCTTCTGTACTTTGAATTGCAGTACATACAGATAATTAGACAATGAGTTGAATGGTATGTGTGTTTGGTATCTACTTCATTAAAGGGCCAACAAACAGTTTTGCCTAATGTCACTATCCTTGTTGGAGAGGACCTGGCTAGCAAGAATAGTGGTTCTCCAAATTCACCATGGCACATAGCTTGTGCTGAGCTCAGATGTTCATTGTAATTTTGTTTAAAAGAAAAGGATATTGCAGAGGAAATACTGACTTTAAAAAAAGACTTTCAATGTCGACATTTTCTGTCATTGCCTTGATTTTTTTTTTCTTCTGACCACTGTAAGGAAAACATACAAACCTTTATTCAAAAATAAAAAAATAATGCAATCCAGCAAACAATAAATGTATGCTATATTGCACATATTCACAAAACCTTAATATATTTGTACATTTGTTCCTAAAGCCATATTAAGAGTTGTAAAATGCCTATTTAGAAAATAAACCACAAAAACAAACTGAGCTGACATTCTCTGCTAACATGCATTTTGGTCCTCGCTACTCCTACTTACAGTCGACATACAATTTAGTGACAGCTCCAACAAACAATTTGTAAATTCTGCTGCCTTGTTGAAGGTTGGATGAGTGCCACCCTCTGAAAAGAACCCATGAGCAAAAATACATTAAGCAACAACATGCCTCTCTGGATGCACCATAAAGTGGCATTATTGTATTCTGAGCAAAGGGAGGAAATGAGAATAGAGATTAGGTCCAAAAGGCAGTGACAGTTTGTCCTCTGTGGCACCAGGTACTTCATCAAACCTGTGTATGTGGGAGATATACTGTATATGTTATAGGGCCACTAAGCCCTCAGGAAGCATGTGCAAAACTGTGAGCAGACAACCTGACATGACAGCAAAAGGCACGTAATTATCCTCTTCCTTACTGGGGCCCCATCACAGACACAACAGATCAGACACATCCAAACAGATGTATACACATGTGAACAGAAGCATGCATATAAAAGCCCCAAATAAATATACATACATTCATGTGTTCTTAACAATAGATAGACACTCAAATACACACCTGTACATATTTACTTCAGTTAGACTGTTGTAACCACAGTTCTAAATAATGCAACCTTCAAAAGGTATTCTTCGTCAATGATTTTCTCAATAGAGTAGCAAATCAATGTTTTATAAAACACCCAACACTTGCTCACCCTGATGTTTTTCAGCAAAACCACAAGGCCCCACATTTTTCTTACTGTGTGTGTGTGTGTGTGTGTGTGTGTGTCTGTGTGTCTGTGTGTGATACAGTATGTTTTTATTCTCTATCCCATTCTCCTTTCATCCTCTGTGTCTCAGAGGACAGAAAAGGGAGAGGGAGACTGCAGTGTTTAAAGTGGGCCGTCAGTCAGTGTCCCTGGAGTTTCCCATCCTGTAGGAATCTCATTATCAACAACCGCTGGCACATTACAGACAAGGGGTGCAAGTGTGTTTTGTGTGTGTGTGTGTGTGTGTGTGTGTGTGTGTGTGTGTACACATAAGAGTGTGTATATAGTGTGTTGATGTATATAACACAGAGACAGACAAAAAGGAAACAAGAGAGGAAGAGGGAAAGAGTATGTGCACACAAGAGGCCATCATTTTGTAGAATCTCAAATACTCTGCAAGGAGCCATTTTACTCATAATGAACGCTGCTTTGTCTCAAAGCTCCTGCTAGAGCATATAGCTTTATGTGTAGCCAACCCACTGTGCTGCACAAAAGCAGGCCAAAACATAGCTCTTTCTGCTAACCTCCACTTGCTGACTGCAGAACACACATACTGCACCGTACAACTGGTTATAAAAAATGTGTTCCTCATCAAAATCATGGTGGACCATCAGTCCACAATACCCCATAATTAAATCAGGTTTTTAAATTGTTCACATGCAATATGTCATTGATGATCATCTTCAAAGTTTTATGAAACTCTGGGATATGCTTATTTTCAAATTAAAACTGACCGGGCCATGGGACGGCATGGCAAGATGTAATAACTGTATTACTTATAACAGTAGGGATGTTTACAGTTACTGTTATTGGAAGTCAAATTGCATCATTTGATGGGAAGGTTTTTTTTTTTACTGATGATGCAGCATTCCAAGGGCCTCAATATTCAGTGATCCATACAATGTACTTGAAGGGTTAAAAAGCTCTATATTTCAAGTTCAACATGCCTAATCACTATAGTCACTCTCAACTTTGTGTGTGTTTAACAAAGACATAAAAATGAAAGAAAACAGACAATGGGCAGGACTTATCCTCATTACAATTCCCCTCCTGTCCTCAACCACCTATTTTATATCACATTATATTGTTTCAAATCTTTAGTTGAATGCCTTTTCCTTGTGAGGAAACACCAAAAAACAGGAGTAGGCAACTAATAGTTAAAGCAGGACTGAAGTACCTAATAATTTAGCTAACAGTAGCTAGATCCAGACTTTTACCTTGTGTCCGCTTAGAGTATATTATGTGAGCTAGGTTAAGCAGGCACAGTCTTCAATAAATCTTTTTGATTACCTCAGTTTGTCTTGAGTTTATTAAAATCAGCCTCCCTTTTGTTTCTTTGGTAAGTAAGTTAACAGTGATAATGTCATCTGAAGTCTTGTGATATAAGAAAACAATGGACTTTATTTTGCATCTTGGAGATCTTTGCCTTGTATATTATTTTCCTATATCAGGACACCTCATCCTGTCTTACTACTTATTTCACCAGCAAGTTGTCTTTGTATGAATAACATGTACATTTAATGATGACTGTTCTCTGTAAACTTGCTTACCTCATGATAAGCGTACACAGGCTAAACCAAAGACAGTCACAGATTACTGGTAAGGAGTGCTGACAAAACCCTCCTGTCAGTGAGCAGTCAGTCAGTTAGCAGTTAATACTACTTCTCTTTGTGTTATTACTCGTATTTCTCTTAATCTCATTATTAGACGCTGACTGCTTTTCTAATAGTCAACTAGACCCGAACTGAACTGCTTCCACAGACAGCTAGCATTGCCACCCACTGGAAAGCTAAGCAACTGGTTAGTTCACCCCATGCAGCAGCAGGATTCCATGTAATGTTTCCTCTCTACCATAAAGGGATTATTGGACTTCCAGTCAATAGTAAGCAGATTAGACTGAGCTACGTGTGTTAGCAGACACCACACGAATAGCCCAGCAGCTCTAATCCCACTAAATACACACTCCCTGTCACATGACATAAATATAGAAGGGAGACTTTTGATTTACGACATCGTACCGCAAACACATTTCATAAAATAACGAAAAATATATATTCCTTTATTGATAGATGTTATATTGTAACCATATCACAACAAATTCCATGGTTAATGGTAAAGTGAACATGTATCCTGTACAGAAAAATCATTACATTTGTGCTCACATTGATACCATAATAAATGAAGTGCTCGTATGAATAAATGTTTTGGATGCAGGGCTATATATCTTCCTCTGTTTATCTATTGTGTCTGAATATAATTCTGCCACAATCACATTGGTTTAACTAATTCATAACAATGAAGAATAAATGGCTGCACATTTAGGGAAAATAATTCTGTGTCAGCCAGGTTTATTACTGCCTTTTCTAATCCTTGAAAATCTGTACAGTCAGTGGATTTAAGTCTGGGAACATTTTGTCTGAGGTGTCATTGTGTTTTTAAATTGTGCTGCTTCACTTATATTACAAGCACCACAGGTAATTTCTCAGCAAATTACCCTAGATGGTTTCTACATTGGGTGAAGCACATAACTGTAATGTGCTCGAAAAATATCACAACAGCAATTATTTTGGATGTGGTCTAGATTAAAATGAATGCTGCTATAATTGGTAAATTTATTAAAATGACCCATACACCAATACCATTAAGCCTTACCGCTACCTGCCATATGCATGCATGCACATACACATGTACCCACAGACAAGTCGACCACCAAAGGTTCTGAGCAATGTTAATTGAGAGGTTAAAAGTAGCTGCAGGTTTAATATGTAAGCTAATGGTTGAAAATTTTAGATAAACTCTGGTGTTAAGATTGAAATAACCTTTTGAGCCAACTGAGGAAATAAGGAATGGCCACCAGTGCTGGATAGGCTGGTGAAAACACCTCAATGCCTCCCCACCCAACCATCTCCCATTTGTACTTTCTAGCCCTTGTTGCAAGCCCCGATATTAGTCTGAAATGTATAAACACAGCAGGCGTTTTCTTCCACTGTATCATAAACCCATTAGGCTGCTATCATGCCTGGAGCAGGCATGTGAGCATATGATATATAAATACATTTTCTCCTCTGAGGTGCAGGTCTGCACAGATGGGGAGCATTTTGACGGAAGTCAGCTTATCATGCCTGCCTTATCTCCCTCAGACTGTTTGTAAAGAGCAAAGAAGCAAAAGAGAGGGTGGGGGTGGGGGGACCACTGGACTGTTGGTCGTGTCAGATTCACAGCCCTGCAAGGGTCATCTTGTCACAAAGCACACAGCTGGGGGACTCACCTTGATCAGGAAAACCAAAGTTGACTTAAATTTTCTGCTTCTTCTTTCACCTCACCTCAAACTATACACGCAGTGTTGTCCTAAAATTAGTTAAAGTATTAGCTAGTTTTTGTGTATTTTACATATTTTAGCCATCATAATTAAGGTTTAGATTTCATGCAAAAATAACACTGAGCATGCTTTGAAATAATCTACACTCCACTTCTTCATTGGTGATACATTTTACAAGTTAAACAAAGATCAAGGTTATTTTTCACTACATTACTACTCTTGTAGGTTTGTGAACATTAACTGTTTAACTCCTGTAACTGAATTGTTTTAAAACTATAAGCTTTCACATGCTCATTATCTCACTATCATACAATTATAAAATTGCAGTATCAGTGTAACTTCATGGTGAAAAGTAAAATTATAAAAACAAATGACCCTGATAGTAACAATGACTTCTAAACTTGCTGACTCTAGCTATTATATCGCAGCCATATTTGGTTCATTAAGCTGGGAAGGTGAGAGCATGAGTTCAGGGATGGCACACTGATCTCAATGAGCAAGCTGCCAAAGGTCACTCTCATAAAGCCGCTGTGGGATCTCATCCAGTGCTAGTGTACTAGTGAAAGCAAAATGTTTTGCCTCTGTTATTAAGTATAAACATGGAGCCCCAAGAAACTTGCAAGGGAATCAGTCTTTATCAGTCAAAAGCAGCATTACCAAGGTACTAGTGACAAAAATATATGGATTTTGATATGGTAAATTTTATGACAGACAGGCCGATATTAATCACTTATGATATAAAACATATATTTTGGATGGGAATCTGGGTATCTTGTGGTTATCTAACAAATACATGGCAAGTCTGCTGGCATGTATTAAAGGGTAACTACACCCTCAAATTCTGCTAGGACCCTCTCACCCAGAAAATTAATAAAATGCAACAGAGAGTCCAACAGGACAACAACTGTAGGAGGCATGGCCACGTAGCTACGTAGTTTGTGGGTCAGGGGACACGGGGGAGACTGACTGACTGAGGTCATTAACATTCTTTTTTTAGATAAATTTTATAATATAGATAAGTTCCAACTGGTCGACGCTATGTCAGCATTGGCTTTGCAAGGTTCCGGGCTGATTTAAAACAGTAGATGGCGTGTTGAGCCATTTTCAACCCTTGAAATGCAGATTTTTATAAATGTGGTAAGAAATGTCAATATTAACACCAGCACTGATGTGTTTCATCACAGTACAGTCATATAATTTAGTTTACAGCTCAAAAAACACATTTAAGCATGCAATACCTCTTTAAAAGTGAACTGTGAACTACTATAGGATTGGTAGGACGTAATATGACCACAGACATCCTTCCTTACAAGGAAGGTAGAAGGGCACAGAGTGCTGTGTGAGGGCTCTAGGTTGGATATCAACTAGCCTAAACTAATCATCATCACCTGTGACTCGAGACAAGGTTAGGGACTCAGTTCGGCGGGTAACTAGTCACCTAAGGGCTGATTTATTTTCCAGAGGGCTGATTTATTTTGTGCTTATATCTGTAAAGAACCTTCCATCTGGCAGAGCACAAAACCATCAACACTGTAATTAAAATGCAATTACCACCTCTCTCCTCTTCCAGTTACACAGTAATCCCTGAGAAGTCTTTCCATCTGTGCCATACATACACACTCTCAAACACGTGTGCGCACACACCCATGCACACGCATACACACACACACTAAGACACATTTCTTTTTCCTCAATCCTCAGCGCACTTTCAGCTCAACGCCCCTGTCAGCACTCCACGACAACACAACACTGTCTTATAGCTTCCAAATCTGCTCTTCAACTCAGCTTACAGTACAAAGCCTATCTGTTCCTGCACAAATCACCTTCTCATCCTTTTGCACAGCCTCCTCCTTCTCACTATGGTTCCTTCAATCCTACATAACTTATTCAAAACCCCCATTGTGCCAAAAAAAACCAAAAAAAACTGTCACTTGTGATACTGGATTGTGAATTCTGTTACCCAGCTTTAGTTAGAGGCTATAACTCATAACATAATAAATATGTCTGGGTATCAAATTCTTACTGAGTGCCAACCAAATTCCATTCATAACAAAGTATCGAGTGCCAAGTACTGTAAATTGGCAACAAATGTTTGTTCACATTCTAAGTCCTGTTTACTTGTGTTTTTTTTATCTGATACTGCATAACTGAAATTATAATTTTGTTAATGAAACATTTTTGAACGGCTATGTGTTATAGCCACATTAAACACTGATGGATTTCAAAAGCTATGCTTATTTTGTGACTTGAAAAACATTTTTATGCTCAGCAAAGTCAGATATCAAAGAAATTCTGTTGGCATCTGAAACTCAGGTATTGTACCAGAAAATATCAAATGATAGTCCTTGTGATATATTTTTGAAGCACCACTTTACATTTGATTTTCTGCCATAAACTGCTATGTGATGATGTGCAGTTCAAACTTTGTTTCACTCAAACTTTTTTGGAATTTTCTTGCCAGTAAAACAAAACGGTAAACCTTTTGAGAACAGGGAGAAAAGCACTAAACAGAAAAAAACAGATCCAACAGAAATCAAGGAACAAACACATGAAAAAGGGTGTGTTTTCTGTATGTATGTCAGTGTATGTGGAGTCGTCTGTGCATATATGCATGTGTGTATGTGTGTTGGGGGATGGGTATTAAGCCGTCCCTCTAAATATAAAATCTTAATTACTTCTGACTAAAACTGTAATTAAAATATATCACAGCTGCAGCCTTACCTGTATGTGTGTGTGTGTGTGTGTATGTGTTTGTGTGTGTTTCATATGTCTGTGCACCTGTTGGTGCATGTGTTTGTGCGTGTGTGTGTGTGTGTGTGTGTGTGTGTGTGTGTGTGTGCCACTGCACTGGGACCTCACTGAGTGCCACAGATAAATCACCTCCACACGCAGCTCGTCAGCACAGGGACATGGGGAGTGGGAGTGGATGAGAGATTAGAGAGGGGTGCAGGGGGAAAGAGAGATGTGGTAAAAGGAATATAAGAGAAATATGGAGGGACAGACAGATAACAGGACTTACATTTTCATTCATGCCCTAATAAGGGGAAAACCAGTCCACTTAAAATAAAGTTAGTATACAAAAGTTTTAATTTTCACAGAACATCAAAAGTAAAACCTGATTCTCCATATTGTTATGTAAAACAAAACC
Organism: Maccullochella peelii; assembly: GCA_002120245.1. Lineage (NCBI taxonomy): Eukaryota > Metazoa > Chordata > Actinopteri > Centrarchiformes > Percichthyidae > Maccullochella > Maccullochella peelii. Next base: position 244,066 of record LKNJ01000057.1, on the reverse strand, counting down.
TCCTCACTCTTAGACCTTTATTTCTGCTCACCAAACCTCACTGAGGTCAAATCAAATGCTTTGAACACAGTAAAACTAGATCCAGAGGCTATACTGTACCAAAGAGCAGGCAGGTTGACCATTTCTGTGTCCACAAACAAGCAGCAGTATGAGTCAGGCGATGTATGCACCATGCAGTCATGAACCATACTTTCATTGCCATTGCCTGTTTATGTGAAGGCATGGAGGGAGGCGAGGGAGGAAGAGGTGGGATGACAAATAGTGGGCAGCTGAAGCCATTGGGGTTAAATACAATTGTTGTTGCAGAAAGAGGACATTATTGGAAATGGCTTTGCCACCGTGGGCGCCCCTGTTGAATAGCTTTTTCCCTTCTCCCAGGCTAGCAATGATTTCCCTCAGCTTCCCCTTCGCACACATGCACACAAACATACACACACACAAATACACATTTACGTGGAGAGGGACCTGCAATAACACGTGGGAATAAAGTAGGTGTCAACACAAACAGACCTCAGTGAATCAGGGTGCATCAGGTGATGTAGCTAAAGGGTGAGGTGCTGGCCACAATGCTGATGCAGTACAATGAGTATGCATAACTATAACGGCTGATCATCGCCGCAAGGAAGTCTGTTAAACGACACCCCAGCATGCCCCTGCCCACCTTATCAGTGCATCCCCAATAACAAGACAGGAAGAGCTATTTGTTTCCTGAGCCCATTCTACACCTGGCTCTGGGGACATGCTCCCCTCTGTTGCTGGTGAATAAGATAGCCTTTCACTGGGCTGTATAACCTTTACGAGCTTCCCTTACAGACAACACAATGTGCACAATCAAAATCTGACTCGCTCAAATAAAAGACACTTCTGAATTGAAAGAATGCTCCAGTATTACACGGGCCAGACATGTTGGTGGCACAGAGTCTAGACGGAGCAGCTGAATTTCATAAATTGCATACATAAAACACAATAATGAAACATGTTGCACTTACGTGACACCTGCTTTGACTTTAAACAACACACAAAGCTTTTATCTGAGCGAACTGTGGAGGGAGGAGGAAAAAAGGCTTTGATTTTGGGAGGGGGCAGACATTGATTTTCTTGACATTGGGCTCTCCTTGGCATTAGAGGTGCTCTTTCCTCTCAGCTCTGATTACCTATGTGCAGTGTAAGCTGGGCTTTTTAATCTTATCTGTAAAGATAAAATAATGGTAAGAAACCATCTGCTCCTATAATAGGAGAGCACCTCTAGCTAGCTATCAAGTTCTTATCAGGGTCCATGGAGAGTGCTGTAGAACGTATTGGAATGTCAAGCAGTCAATAGAACAACACAATACGCAAGCCATTTTCCCTTAAACAAAGACAGCTGAATGGCAGACTTTTTTTTTCACTAGATCTATATCCCTAACAGGTTAATATCAGCTAGTGGAGCTTTTCAAGAAAGACATATGCAGAGACAAGAACAGAGACCTTATAACCAATAATACAAGAATTTAAAAACCAAATACCTATACACATTTTGTATGATTATTGAGTTATCAGCCAGTTAAACAATTACTTTTTCACTTAGCATCTCCATACACAACTCCACCTCGAGCTCCAGCTTTTCTGGCCTCATCCATAAGAGTGAACCGCTATGTTGGCTGCTGCAGTTGCGGCATTAAACATCTCTCTTCAGGCTACTACCTCCATCAGGGTGGAGCCATCACCCGTGGGCTGCACCCATGAGGATGAGAATCTCTACACACTCCACTTTAGAACCATTTGTCAACACAGCTGAGGGTGTATGGAAGGGCTGTTTGTCAAATGCAGTGATGTAGTGTGTAGTACTCAGAGAGCTGTTGAAGCCAGCGTACCATAACTACATTCAACAGTATGTTAATTTCTGTCTTGATAATAGTGATAGGTAACTGTAGCATGTAGGGGTGTGCAGTCGGTTTGAGGTGTTGTATGTGGGCTTATATGTCCACATGTATTTCATACAATCAGATGGATAAAATCAAGCTGCAGCGACTTTCCTCAGAGCTATGCTTCCCCCAGCAGGGCTCCTGCCCGGCAGTCTAAATCAAGACAGAGCTGTTGTCAACCATGTGGAGGGGACAGGGAGCGTGTTAGCTCCACCAGATTGAATTAAGCTGAATCCCCCAAAGATCTACATTCAGGCAGGATTCAGGTCAACGTTGAGATGACGAGCAGTGCTGTATTGATTTCTCCCAGTTCCCAATCATATTACTCTTCTTCTACCGGCTAATTCAATTCTCTTACAGACAGTTCACAATTCAGTTCATAATTACGATGATACCAAATTACAATGTATCTAGCCAAAGAAATTGGATTAGGGGCTTCAAACTGTGCTGTTTGATTACATCAAATACCTATTGTTGGGTGGGTTGTGACAAATTTGGGAGCGTCTGCTCACAGAGGCATAATGTGTCGAACCAACCCAGCTGGGGTAGTAATGTAACTACAACTGTTCTCACAAATTAGATTGATGTCATGAATAAATTAAGTGTTGCTCTCGCAGAGGGACAGATTTTGCATTAAGATTCCTGCATAAGTTTTACAAACTCAATAACTTAATGAACACCCCCCCACACACAGACACACACACACACACACACACACACACACACACACACACACACACACACTACCCCTCCCCCCCATAACAAACTTTCATTTACCTTTCTAGATGCATCTTTTTTTATCCTCAAGAGGCAGTATCATGTGTCATGTAGGTCCATTTCTGGCTTTCACCTGAAAGTCATGGTAAAGGGCAGATGGCTCTGTACTGACAAGGAGCTCAGCCTGCAGCATTGATTTGTTTACTAATAGCTGATGGAAACCCTAGAGTGCCTCTCCTCTTTACCACCAGCCACCGGTAGATGAATAATTAATGGCTTTTTAGCTCTTTTTTTAGCTATGAAAGGATTACTGAAAGTCCATTCAGTAATGTAATACAAACACTTTTTAAAAGAAGCCTTTTCGTGCCTGCTATAGCCCTAGTTCTAGAAATCAGCCTCTCCTTCTCTCTAAGGCCTAGTGGAAAGCTGTGCCAACTTTGGGGTTGTGGTTGTGACAAGGTGGTACATAAGGGAGGTGTTAATGACACTGGTATGTTAATCTACAACTGTAAATATGGCAAATGAGCATATTCATTGTCTGCTTAGTAGGTCTCTAAAATCTGCCCTATTCCAACATTGTTTTACATTAGATGTAAAATGCAATATACAGTATGTTAGCTGAGCAAATGGTAAGTTTTGCAAAGAAATAAAATTTGTATAAAATCTCTCAGCATTATTCAGTTAGTTTAAGTTTAATAATAGCAACTGCATTTAATAATGTCTGTCAAACATCACTTTGTTTACACACACTAAGAGACAGACAACGGATGAGAGATAATTTAATCTACAGATAAACCCAAAAAGCAGAGACAAAGATCTTGCACAGAAAACAGAACGCTTTAATCTTTCTTCCCCCAAGGCTAGAGAGAAAGAGAGACAGACAGGAATATAGAGCGATGGAGAAAGACAGAGACTGAGAACAGACAGACTGATAGAGACATTGATATAATTGAATGTGACTTATTCCCAGCACCCACCAACCCTATGTCCATCTGTAGGCAGCCCTGGACCCACCACAAGCACCCACAACAACAGCCAAACTCTCTCCCCTCCTCACACTTACTGCACGCACACACACACAAAAAGAGAACATCTGGAGTGTGCACCAGTGGGCCTAGCCCAGTGCCAACCTGCCTAATAGCCTATGGAGTCAATTATAAGAGGGGAGAAATGTTCTGGCTTAATCGCTAATGGTGCCATCTGGATAATGGCAGATTTCAGAGTGGAACTTTTGCTTCTTCCTCTTACCTGGTCATCTGGGGATGTCTCATCTGATCATTGGCCTGTTTTTGGAGCAATGGAGTAGAACCAAAGAGACTAAACAGTTTTTCATATTTTAATGAAGTTCCTTTTTTCAGAGCCCAACTAGCTAGCTACAGTGATGTGGGACTCTTTTGTGTGTATTTAAATGCACCGTTTCATCTCTATTTCTATATAAAAACAACTCCTGTTGGGGAGCAGGGGAACTGTGTGAATTAAGCGTGTCACTTTATTTAATGGAATTTTAACAAATATTATCTTGCAGTTTGTTTTTGTGTCTGTTGTGTAATTAACTGTCTGACCCAACATTTCGACACAGTTTTTCAACAAGAAAGGACTGGCAGCTGTTCTTTTTAAACAATGTTGATAGAAAGAACAACTGAGTTGTTTTTCTTTTTATGATGGAAACCTGAACTTTACTACAACTGTCTGTGTTGTGGCATTTTAACTCAACACAAAACTCTATTGCCCAGAGCACATTGCAGCAGTATCAATTTCCCCTCTACAGCAGGTGATATTTTAACAAATGTGCTCCAGCAACAGCCAGTAGAGCTGAGGGCCAGAGAGGTGCAGGGTTATTTATCGAGACCTGGGGGGAATGATGGCAGGGGCAATGGGCAGCCAGGTAGGAAGGCATGCAGGCAGGCAAGAGATGAGAAGACACAGAGATTGTCCTAAAAACACAAGGGACTGGAGAGAGTCCAGAGGCAGAGGGAGAAGGAGGAGAGTGGGATGGTTGGGGAGCAGATAGATTGAAAAACACATTTACTTAGCGTCTGGCATAGCACCGCTCACAAATCCAGCTTGGCATGAAGGACAATTTGGAACCAAAACAGGCGGCCTTCTAAATGAAGGACATCGAAAGGAATGAAATAGAGAGTGAAAGAGAATTAACTAGGTGTGGAGGTGTAACTACAGTTTAGGATAAAGAATATTAATATTTCTTATTTCATATTTTTAATTAATATAACACCCTGCTTCTGTAACCTCCCACCTTTAAAGTAAGCAAACCAATAGTTTAGGTACAGATACAATAGCCTTGCAATAAATCCTGTTTGTGAAGCAGGATGTCAGAGAGCTATTGCTTATTGTGCTCATTTTTGAGGCTGTAGTTAGTGCAGATAAATTAAATGGCATTAAATTGAGAGGTGATTTTAATACTCTGCCCCTCGTGTATGAACTGTAAATGAAGGTGGAAAAAATTACACCTTCAATATAAATAAAAAATCTGTAAGTACGTATGTGTAAACCAAAACTACAGACTGCTAGAAGAACATGACGATGGCATTCACTTGAAAATGCTCATGTCTGTTGCTACCAGAAGTCAAAGCGTGTCATGCTACTTTCACATTTAAAAGAGCACAGCACAATGATCAAGGAACATCAAGTGCTTAATGGCATATAGTCAGGACTCCTTAACATCAGAGTTGTTGTTTTTCTTCTTTGAAAACAGCCATGTATGTGGAGGGGGTTCTCGTGGAAATTGGAAACCTAATGCGGCCAGATGGAGGCAGCACACAAGCTTACATATGTTATGATGACTGTGGTGATTTAGTATGGGAAATGACTTAACAAGCATGTTCAAGAAGGGGGGCTTAAATACAGTACATTGCCTTTGTATCACACAGGCTTTTTTTTAATGACTCACCACAAACAAGAAAGCACAAAGGTAAAAGTGCAACATAATTTGGCTTCAGAAAACAACACAGCAGGACAAGATGACAGAGCAAAAAGTCAATCTGAAAACTCCATGCAACATGTTCTGCACCCAACTCAACAGTCACATAACACATGCCACCACCTTAATTGAAAGCCTGACAGCGGCAGGAGAGCTGTGACTGCGAGGTGCAACAAATGTGCATTTGATTTGTTATTATTTGTAAGGGAAGGGGTTAAAGAAATAAGCGTGGGGGCTAACGGCACTCTGACAAATGGAGAACAGGGTATATGAACCATGAAATGAACACCCTGGCAATTGGAAGGCAGGAGGCTTTCAGCACCATGGTCAGCAACAAAGTGCCTGCAACAGCTCACTGCTTGAGCGATGGTATTCACAAGGCTAAAGAGAGCTGGGGAGAACAACAGAGGACGACAGAAAAGGCAGAGGATTGTGGGAAAGAGGGGAAACAAACCAGGTGAAAAACATGAGGATAGGATAGGATGGTGGTTTGAAGACAGAAAAGATGCTTTAGAGTTTAGTAGAGTTTTTCATTGGCTGTGTTTGAAAAAACAACAGGGAGGAATACACAGTGAGCCTTTATTTGAACAAGGACATACAATGACCGGATTGTTTATTTCAAGCCAGAATAGAAACGAAACTGAACAGAACGGAACTGAATAGAACTGAATAGATTTTGTTGAAAATAAGGTCAGTCCAAGGTATGTATTTTTTTTTTTCTCCCGGAGTCTGTAAAAGTAGCTGTCCTCGCGGGCTGTCAGCCTGTCTGTCTCCAGGTAAGGTGTGCAGGAGTTTATCAGGGTAGAGCAGAAGGCAGAGCTCAGATAAAGTTAGAAGGAGAAAATAACCTCCACCACCTGGCTCCCCCACTGCTTGTGAATGTGGCTTTTTTTCATTAATTGTTGTTGTGGTGCGGTATACAGCCATTAAACAGTAAATAAGTCATTAACTATGCTGGCTGCCAGGATGCCCTGGGCCAGGACCTGTATTTGTTGCAGAGAAATGGAAGTGGTGGGCCCTGCAGGCACAGAGGCCGAGGTTAATGCAGTTGGGTTGATGACAGACAGCCGGGGCTACACCAGCAACTCACCCACACACACACACACACACACACACACAGATACAGTATGACTATTTGTCTACAACAGATGTGTAAAAATAAGACTTCCAGACAATACTTTGAATGCATACATTTCTGTATCATTAAATATTGGTAATAATGTAATTTGCGAGCACATGGGTTTAAGCTTACCCTCCGTGATTAGTTCCTGTAAACCTATACAAATAGCAAAGCATTGTAAAAGTGAATGCATGGCACTTTCCAACCCAAAAGAATCATCAATAATCATTCAACAACTGCAGCAAAAACAGAAGATGGTCAACAAGTGTTTTGCACTGCAAGGAAAGTACATCTAAAGACAAAATGTAACCCAATATGTTTCTATGGGCTCAAAGGTCCCAGTGCAAAAAGATGTCTGTCCTCTTTGTCCTCCTCCACTGCCTCCATGGTGGATTACAATGCCCATCGTTTGTGTTTATTTTTCTTTTTTCTGTCCACTTTTAAAATTTAAATTGTCCTTTGTGACATTACGTCTCACCCCTACATCCTTTTTAATGTGGAACTACATGGACTGTGAAAGAAAGTTATAATTTCAAGGTCATTGGGCTTTAATTAACTGCTAGTTATAACAATATTAACATTGCAAGCGAAAAAGCAGATGCAACTGATCCTGCCAGTTTACACCATGTCAAGTTTATTATACTCGTACATCTCAATCTATCAACTTGTTTCTGATATACAAGTAAAATCAACTTTTAATCCCACAATAACCTTCCTGTTTTGTCAGAGAGCCACAGGTTCTAGAGAATATAAATTAGCATTATTATTGGCAAATATCAAAAGATTGAAAGGAAAGATGATGAAATAAACTGTAAGTGCTGAATTAATTTAATTTTTCTAAGATTGTGGCCAAAAGAGACCAACACACAAGCAAATACACAAATGCTGCAATACGCACACAAAACTGAACCGAGGTATAACACAGCAGAGCTATTGTTATCTGATATATTGTTATATATCAGATATCAGTGACTAAACACCTAATTAAATTTGGGGGGAAACCTGCAGCCAGATCGGTCAATGATACTGGGGAGTTATTTAAATTAATTGAGAACCATTTTGGTGTGCAGCTCAAACTGTGTACAAGGTGATTAGGGCTCATGTTTGGTTATTACATAAAAAAATGGGAATTTTATTGGGTTTTATTTGGACTCAATGCTGTAGTTAAACCATTTGTTATGATTTTACTTACACTGAGCATTATCAGTATCTCATTTGTGTTTTCTCTCCATTTTTCTCTTCACTTGAAGCATATTGTAAGCTGTCCTTAGTTCAACAGGACCTCATTTATAGTAAAACATGATGATCAGTATCTCTTTTTTTTAGCAGGAAGCACTAAAATGTTTGAATGTACGGCGACATAAAATCCAAATGACAATCAATTTCAACCAATATCTGTGTATTGGGGGGTGGGTTTAAAAAATAAACAAACAGTAAGCCCTAAGGGTGATCCAGCTGTCTGCAAACTTATTTTGGCACACGCCCCTTCACAATTCTTGAAATCCAAACAAATTCCAACAGAGCCTTGCCAGACCACAGTGAGAAAAACTACATTTGTAGGCAGGCTTTCCAAAGCTAGTGATCAACCATCTCTGCTGTTGCTGATAAAATGAGGAGTCAAAATAAATATCTTGTGCGTGTGGGCTGAAAAAAAAAACAATCTTTAAAATCCACATGTTCTGGCTGAAAAAATATGGTGTCAACTCTAAAAGACAAAAAAGGCTAGACGCCAAAATGAAAACATCCCATCCTATCACTCAGTATCAGTGAGCGGTGGGGGCTAGTGTTATTCTAATAGGACTGTAATTAAAGCCTCCATCTCATCTCACTCTCATACTTGTACTCTCTCGCTCTCTCAAAACACATACACACAAAACACACACTCGCACACATATACAGGGAAGCACAAAAATGCTTTGTTCCTCCCACCCACCTCCAGTCCATCAAGGGGTGTGTGTGTGTGTGTGTGTGTGTGTGTGCGTGCGTGCGTGCGTGCGTACGTGTGTGTGTGTGTGTGTGTGTGTGTTGGGGGGTGGGGTGGGGTTATAAAATCATTCTTAATTACACATTTGTCACATGAAAAGCATTCTTCCTACTTTGTATGAGCTCTAGCAGTCTGATTAATTCAGCAGTCCTCACATTCCAACTGCTCATTATACACAAAACTTCCACTCCTCTCTGTCTTTTTATCTATGTCTTCCCCCATTTCATTTTCTTCCCTCATTCCTTTGGTCCTCGACATTTCGAGGACCAAAGGAAATGTCAGATTTTCATTTGATTGTACTGATGTATGCTTTCCAGATCCAGTAGCCACAGAGGCAAGCTTTTCCTTGGGGATTCGGGGGTTTGACAGCACACATAGGCTGTCAGCGTTCCATGTTGGCTAACGATGATAGGACAATTAAAGTGGAGGGGAACACGCTGTTTCTTGTTATTTATGTATCCCTCCAGCTATCTATACAGGCGTCCCCGTTGTATCAGAAAGAATAATCAAATTCATCATATAAAACTATCTTTACACACTGAGCTTTGGTGCAATGGGTTGGTTTACCCTCAAACAACATATTTGCTATTCATTATAGTCCATTAATACCTCAGCCAGTTTAACAATCATGACATGATGTTAAAGAATTATTTGCTTATTTTATATTAATATAAAGGGCTTTTGAAGTAACTAGTGCATTTTAATGTTCAGTCTATAGTTCTCAAAGTGAATTTCATAAAGTCAGTAAGCTAAAGAAAACTTAAAAGGGTACATTAAAAAAAACAATTAGAAAATCTGAAAAAAGATGTAAACAGAGCGTATACTGTATGTGAAAATGATTTGTCTACTTCCCACTCAAGAGGAGAGACCATCCTTTGAACCATATGTATTTTATTTCAACACGAAACACAACCACAAGACCATATTGTCCATGAGCACTGTGGTGTAAAAAGCCCTAGTCTCACTTTTGTTGTGAAACAGTGTTCATCTGTTTGAGCTATTTCCATCTCTGATTCCTTTGTGAGCTTACAGGAAAGCACAGGTCCGCTGCATCCCTGGAGATGCTAAATCTCGACATCAGAAAGACAAACAACATCTGCTTACTCTCAAAAACTCTAGCAGAGCTGCTGCCATGGTGGAGATATCACACATGCAGGCTGAACAAAGCAGTAAGGTGTCTCTATCACACTGTGATCCCCAATCTAAATCATGAAAGTGTTTTAGAGAGAATCCCTATAAAGTTTACTTTGCTTAAATTGTATGGGCATCTTTGACAGGGATAGTCCTCTGTAAGAGTAGACCAGTACAAATCAACCATGCACCAACAAAATGGTGCTTTATCTTGTGTTGGGCAAAAGTCGAATTTGTTCCGCCTGCTTCTATTTGGTAATATTTTGGCTTGCCATGAAATTGCTTTTAAACTGCAGGGAGCAATCCACAGAGAGGAGGGTCAATACAAATCAGGCGTGGCAGTGCAGTTTTGGTGTAAAGAATAACTGATCCCCAGTCTACTCTGACCAGGTTCTACAGCAGCCTCAAGTATTCCGTCTTTTTATGCCTTAAGCTGGCCGGGTTGTACCCACATAAACCAACCAACCTTCATAGTCACACTGACCTTTTAAATGTAGTTTACACCTGCCTTTTGAATTTTCTAACCCATTCACAAGCTGACATGGATATAAAAAATGTAAGATGTTTAAAACCTGGTTGCCTGTACTAAGTTTTAGGTTTATCATATTTGTGCAATTATTTAAATGCAGAACCAGTGGAACCAATGCTTCTACACATTGTATGTTGGAGTAAACCTTGATGGTGAACTGCAGCTGAATGAATAAAATGCATTTGTACTGACAATAATAATTCTGAGGATGAATAAAGTCAAAGTAAATGGAATTCTAAACTCATCTCTAATGGTGGAAATTATTCACTTTGCAGGATACTGATGCTATAGCGTGCGTGCGTGCGTGCGTGCGTGCGTGCGTGCGTGCGTGCGTGCGTGCGTGCGTGCGTTTTGGTGTGCCCACTCATAGCAGGTTACAGCCAGTGAGACATGAAAGATTCATAGCAGATGTGACCAAGGAATCACAGAACGGGAAGTTGGATCCCCCAGGGGCTCTGACACACACACACACACACTTGAGCCAACCAGCCTGAATAATCGTTTTGTTTGATTGAAATTCTGAATATATATCCGCAGGCACCAAATATGGACAGAACACGCATACATGTTTGAGACCACAGTCTTGATTTATAGTGGTGCACAGTGCTGACACCACCTACCCCAGGTGGGGCCAGGAGATAGAGCTCTGCATGAGCCGCAACCCATCACACACGCAAGCACGCACACACACACTGTACTCTAGCTGGGCCAACACATTATAACATACTATATGAGTGTATTAGTGACTGAGCATGCACTTGCTGCTAGAGAAGCTATAAATGTCTCTCCTCACAGCATGCTCTTTGGGCCGGCATGCTACCAGCAGCTAGCCCCCCACCCAGTGTCACTGACAGCGCATAGAGTAAATTAGCCCAACTGGCTTGACCTAACCACATGGGGTGTGAGCACATTCTGAAAGTGTCCCCCTCCAAAAAAACACAACATCAAATCAGCACTGAAACAACAATCAACAGCCAACACTGCACCCCACCCTGATTCTTGGCTTCACACATTCAAAAACAGCAACCACAATAACACCAGTGAGATACACTATTTCACATTATCATTATAATACATTTACAATATATTTGGAACATAAAGGGTAAACACTGGCTTAAATTGCCTTTTTTTAAAGAAAGAACCAATTCTATATTAGTTAACTGCAGAACTTAAAGGGAGTTTTGCATTCTAGCTTTCGGTTTCAGTACAGCAACATGAATAAATGTACCATCATTTAAATGTCAAACAACAATAAACTGGCAAAAGCCTGAAATACAGAAGCAGAGCAGAACAGGTCCAGAATTCATAGTCTGCAGTGAAGGAAGGACAAACTTACAGTAGTATCTCAAATGTTTAAATCTCTGCACATGTCTAATAGAGAACAAAGAAATGATTATAAAAAATATAATCTACCTACATTTACTCAGTGGCCGTGTTATTCCAGTTACTAAAGGAGCAACTGAGATTATAGTTACTAAGATCAAGAATGGCCTTGATGATGCAACACTACCCCTTCCTGGACCTCCATGTGGCAGCAGGTTCTGAGACGTACATTATGTTACAGTACACTATTAGCTCAAGATGGAGCCAGACTTCAGCTTCAGATCCACCAATCCTGCTCTTCTGCTCTCATCTGATAACATCAACCTGGAGGTGGGATGTGACCCCATGGTGTAAGATGGAGCAGAGGCCTTAGTCTTTCTCCAGACTGGTTAACTGGGTAACCTTACCGATTGTTTCCAATCTGTACTTTAGCATGCTATTGGCCCCAACCATATCTATTCTGCATCTAATCTAGGTCCCCATGTCCTCTACGTTAGAGTGCAACAGCCACTTAACATGCTGCAACGTGTTAGTAGGTCTGTCTTGATTACCCAAGCCAATACATGCACATTTCTGTACTCTGCGCTGCAGAGTTTTGTAAGCCTGTTGAGCTGTTAGAGCACGTGATCAATGAACTAGGGTTACAATGCATCTAGCCCCAATACTGTACGTGGATAGCGCCAGCTCATACCTCTCCACTATGACACATGCACAATTCATTTCTGACGAGGATGTATTCATGCCCTGCAGTGTGTCTAACATTATACAGTAGAGTTGTACACACCAATCTAGTCTGTCTGTTGATTTGCATTGAAATCTAATCAGTTACATGATTTGGCCTAGCTCTAGATGGGGGGTGAAATCTTCAAGACCATGGCAGAACGGTCAGTTGTTATTGCTGACTAAAGACAGCAAAAGGGAATTTGAATGATGTTGTTAGAGATTTGTGATGTCTACACAGTAGCTCAGTTAGAAAGCTCAGCCTGCAATGATACAAAGATCATAGACAGTTACAGTTAAGGTCAAAATTATTAGCCCCCAAGGAACTATGGAACATTTCCCTAAAATTCTGCCCAATGTTTGCATCATTCATAAAACTTTATATAGTAAAACATTCATCAATGTTAAGGCCACTATTTGGTACATTTTGGAATGTAAAATACATCTTCAGGTTTGCTTTATACCAAATGTAGTGAAAATTGGGGTGGTCAAAATTATTAGCCCCCATGTGATTTTTTTGCTTTCAAAACACACCTGAGCAATCAATCAGCACTGAACTTTACTTATTGGACTCCAATGAACAGGGCTAGTGGCACTTGAACACTTGATTGAGAGGGACTACTCTGCAATTCTTGGTAAGAAGTAATTTCATCATGCCAAAAAGTAAAGAAATCAGTCTGGACCTCAGAAAGAAGATAGTGGATGCTCATCTTAAGGGGGAAGGCTATACTGCCATTTCCAAGTGTTTCGCAGTGTCTAGAACAGCTGTACGTTGCATCATTACAAAGCACAAGGAGACAAATTCTGTTAAAAACAAACCTGGGCGTGGTCGAAAGTGCAAGATTTCAAAGACTTTGGAGAGGAAAATAGTCAGAGATGTCAACAACAATCCTCGGATCTCTGCCAAGATGGACCACACAATTTGGATGAGCTGGAACAATTTGCCATGGAAGAATGGGCTAAGATCCCTCAAGAGACATGTGCCAACCTAGTTAGGAACTATCATAAGAGGTTGTTGTCAGTTGTGAGTCAGAAAGGTTACACTATTGACTATTAATTGTCAGAGGGCTAATAATTTTGGCCTTGTCATTTTTGTTTTTTCTTGTTTCAATTCAGCGCATCAGTAAAATATCGTAATAAAGCTTAGTGGAGATTTTGTCTTTGTTCTTTTGGAAGCAATTCAACTATAAACACTTTTGGTTATGGTCATTTCCATGGAAAAGGGTTTTGTTTGATTTCATAAAGGGGGCTAATAATTTTGACCTTAACTGTAAATATGTGGTTTTCGGGTTTAACTCTAACTACCCTTCGATCCCTAGTGTATATCACGTCTTATTAAAATTTTTATCAGCAACAGAAAGGAATGTTGAAGCAGTGCGCTGTGAACACTAAATGAAAGCTGAAGCTCCGATCTTTTCATTAATGTGGTGTGTCAGTCACCATACAGTAAGCTGGAATGGATCTTAAAGCCCCTAGCCTAAATGGTAGGCACTGTGACGCTAGTGATGCCACAAACACGCCAATCACGTGTGGCTTTCAGACTAATACTGCCAGCCTGCCAGTAAATGGGAAAGGTAGATTGTATGTAGAAGTATATCAATCACAGGCTATGGCAAAGACAGCTCATACAACATTGTGAAGATTAATCAATCTTATAAATCAAAGAGAATTTCACCAGTTTAATGGGTGTTTCTTTCTCACTACCATGGTGTATTTGTATAAATGTAATAATACTTGCTACCACTTATCTAATCTCACTTTATATCTGTTTTCTCCCACTAAACTTTGATATTCCTCTTAAAATATTCCCTTCTACTCGTAGTCTAGCAATTTAGCAAGCAATAAGTTGTTGCTCTTAGCAATCACACACATAATGTCGCTATGTTGCAATAATACTTGAACTTTAGCAAATGTATAATGATGGATGGATGGATGGATAGATAGCAAATGTAAAAGAAAGACAATGAACTACATTGCAGGCATTCTCATCAGATGGTGCATATTAGAATAGTAGCTCGTCAGCAGCCTCCCAAAACAATAAAACAGCAGTCGACAGACAGCTTAGCCCATCAGCACACTGTTAAATTACAACCATCAGCACCCCCCTCCCCCCCCTGGATCTAAACTCTCATCTTTAGCACCAGGAGAACAATCTGCAGAGTAATTAGCCTCCACCAACAGACAGTTACAGAGAGAAGGAGGACGTTTGGCTTGATTAAATTATTAAACCACACAAACAAAAAACAAAAGCAGCATCAAAGAGGCACTGCGGCTCTCCTTCAAAGCTCCTCGCTGTTCCCTAAATACAGAATACAGAGAATGTGTTCTCCCAAGTCACTAGTTGGCATAATTAGCTAAATGTGTGCATTTGTGCATGAGTGTGTGTTTGTGTGTGTTTGTGTGCGTGTTTGGTGTGATTGGACCCATTCCTCCAACTGCTATCTAAAATAACCAAGTGGTTAACGACAACATGATGCCAGGGAGCCCCCCCCACCCCCACACCAACATACACACACGCGTCTACACACATACACATTAAACAATACTCTAATTACAACATTTATAACTCCCCCTTGCCTCCCGCGTCTCTCCAACCCCCAACCCACAAATCTGTGAATCTGGAATTGAATTTAGCCCAAGTTGAGGGCTGCGCTGGCATGAAAAGACTATTTGATTAGAACGGCAGTTGTTTCATTTGTGGTGCAGCAGATTGCAGAGCCTCTCTATCCGGTGTGCAATCTGTATTCATTACTCGGTGTAAAAGGATGATCCATGTCCTGACACCAGGCTCATCATTTCATGCAGATGCACAGCAGCTCCACAAGGCCCTTATTGAACCACCATACCATGCCTCCCCCTGAAACCTCAGCAATAGTCTTCTCCTTTCCCCCTTCTCACCACTGTCCCTCTCTGTCCTGGTTTCTTTTTGAGAAAATGCAAATTAATGCCTGTTTCCATCCACTACCATTATTCAGTTAGTAGGACTTGGTTCATCAAGATAAGCAGTAGGTGGCACCAATTTTCCAGTCGGGTGCCATTAAACCATTGAGAGAGCAACAAGATGACATAATAAAAGAGCGCCAGTCGAAACTTAAACAGTGAAAAACAATGTAGGGAAAACACAACGGAAATATGCCATTTTTGTTTGTTTCATGTATTAATTTGAGGAAGGTTACAGTCTCCTCATCGCTGAACACAGATCTGATGTTTTAGTCTGCCGCGATTTTTCGTCTTATTCAATAAGTCTATTTCCATTGCACTTTGTCGCAACATTTCCACTCAACTCAACAATTCAACTCAGGTTGTTTTATGCTGGAAATACACTAATGCTAGCATCTTATCCTTGTCCTTTTAGGTCTGAGATGAGTAAAGCTGTGACAAATGTACGATTAGATATTTATACAAATTTGTTTTAAATATTTAGGTCAAACTCAATAAATTGCAGCATGTTACAAATGGTTACAAATTAATAAACACTAAAAATTGTGCAAAATATTTGGAACATGATCCATTTACCAGTATTACAGGTAAAACAAATGTTGAAAAAAACAAAACAATTTTGTCTATATACTAACACCCTCTTTCTAAACAGCCACAGATCTCTCAAAAGAACAGTTTACAGCCCCTCACTCCTGTCATTTCTCTCTCTTTCCCTCTCTTTTCTGCCTACATTCATTGCTCTAAACCCTCTATTTTTATTCCACGCTTTGGCTTGCAACCCTGCTCTTTCTATTCAAGGACTGCAAAGGCCTGCTGCCCCCTGCGAACACGCCTGCAACGAGGCAGCGGTCATGTCAATGGTTAACACTACAGCTGGCATTCTATTGGTTGGGGAATTTTGACAGGGTTGTTGCACAAAAAATCCGAGAGCAGAGCAGAAATGTGAGAGCAGACGTTTCACGAGCGCACAGAAGCAGCCTGAGTGGGAGGAGAAAGGCTGAAGCTGGAGCGCAGGAAATCTGCGCAAGCAACAATATATCTGAGTGCAAGCATACAGTTTGAGCAGAAACAGAGCAAATCCAAGTGCAAGCAGGTGCTATTTGAGTGCAAGAGCAGGGTTTTGAGGGAGAGTATTACAAAATCACATGAAATCAATAAATCATGGTCTCAAATTGAAAGACCACGCTCTTGATTAAAGACAGGAAAAAAGCCCCATAAGAGACACAATAAGAGGTCACTGCCTATCCTGTGACGGATTGCAGTTTCACAACGGAGCTCCATGTGATGAAACTTTACTAATCATAAAACAATCTGCATTAAACCACTTTTTAAAAAAAAATAGATTTCTCTCTCATCCCCCCCCATATGTGCCCCAAGGTACGTTAGGCACCTGCAGCCACAAAAATACCAAAAGTTGCCAACCCTCTCTTGCGCACTTGACTGATCTTTGCACTCTGCGCCTTGATTCACGAAATTAGTGCCTAGAGTCCACTTTGGCAGCATCTCACTCTGCCATACTGCTGGGCTCCGAATGGATGGCCCACTGATGACTGTCCTGATGGGCACACACTCCAACCCATCTACAGATGTTTCCATGCAAGCCAAACATGTCACAAACTACAAGTTGTTTCATGACATATCACACACAAACAAAAGTAGAGGTCCCACACTCATATTCTGACTCGACTATAGGTGGCTTTATTTTTGTATTTTGCGAAAAGAATAGAGATAACTGTGACAGATCAAGAGGGAAAACTGTAGTATTAGGCATATACTGTATATTGTATTTTTAACCCTACAAGTGCCTTTGAATAAAGTGAATACAAATGTGTAATAAAAAGTGTCTGCTTTATTTCAAAAAATGCCCTTAAGCTCTGTGCCTCCTTTTTAAAGTGAATCAAGCTAAAAATAAGGCAATGAATTTTGATAAGGAACCTTGCCTCAGCAAAGATAACCCAGGGAAAACTCATTTTGCTATCAGGGAGACGAATTGAAAATTCATTCTGTGCTGTTGTCATATCCTTTTGTCCATGTCATTATGAAGTGATCTGGGGAGCATCAGCCTCGACAATAAGGAAGGATGCCTTAGTTCACCTTAACAGAACAAGGTCACTTACGATACCCTACGCTCCCTGACACAGCTGTCTGATGTCTTGTATGTCTTTCAAAACCACACAAGTCTTTCCACAACTTCCTTCCGGGGTTTGAAACTAGGATCCTAAACTTTCTGGGCCTATGTGGAGTGTTTGAAGTGAAATAATCCCTTTGGCAGAGTCACACAGAAGCCTGTGTCTCTCCTTTGGAGACTGTAAAGAGGGGAAACTTAAAAAATGAACTTTCAAAGAAGAAGACGACCACAAGCACAGGATACATGCCTATCTAACTTGTGCCATATGCTGCAGAAGGCGGAAGGGAAAGAAAAGGCAATGCAAATGACAAAAAATGACACGGCCAGCCTGTGTGTGGAGTCTTTTAGACAGACAGGGCAAGGAGACAAGCAGACCTGTTGACAAGCATGTAAGTGAGTTTGTGTGTGTTTGACAGTGTGAATTTCTTTTCTTTGTGATTCTGCATGAGCCCTTGCCTGTGTATGGGTAAACATGATAAAAGTGCCTATGGGTGAGTAGGAGTCTAATCTTAGAGCTATATATCCAGCACACCCTCCCATAGGCAGACCCAATGTGGTCCTGGCACGACGAACGACCACCAACCAGCTGTCTGCAGTGCACGGTCATGGCCACGCTACGCCAGCAAAGATTTGCCCGCATTCATCCAAAGGTGCTCGCTAGAGACCTGCCTGTCCTCTTCTCCCTCTGTCACTGCTGAAGGACATCACAACACAGGCATGACGGTGGTTAGATGCAAGGAGCACTGAGGGAAGGAAGGATGAGACAGAGGGGGAATAGACAAGGGGGAGTGGAGTGTCCCTACACACTTCTGCAAACCTGAGAAGACTGGGAGGAGCGGGGGTGAAGTTCAGTGTGTTGTTGATCCACATAGACATGGCCGAGACAGGCCTTCTACACCAGAACATTGTCCAGAGCTGATGAAGCAGTGAGCTCAGATAAGAGCTTCTATTATACAGGCTGGCACTGACGTTACACACCACAACCAGCAGCTGATTTCCCATAACTGCCGCCAACATGCTCTATTTAGGAAAGGAGGGAAATGTATTGCTTACATGAACTAGTCATTTATCGTAAATGCACCACTGCCCTTCCTCCTCCTCCTCCTAAACCCTCTCTTCCTGCCTCTGTCTCTTCTGTATGGAAAAAAAAAAATCAATGTGCATCACATCCATTACCCTGCTCTTGCACTGCTCTCGCTATTGCTCTGTCTTTCACTCATTCTCCTTTACTTTTTCTCTGCTGTAGCACAAGACATCAGAATATTAATGATGTATCTTTCAAACTGATAAGTAAATTACACATTTAGAAAATGGCACATTGTAGAGGATGTTTGAAGACCTTTTAAACTCAATTAGGCATTCTGACATGTAATATCTGAGATATAATATTATACTAGTACTAATTTATAGAGCTGGTTGTAGCCCAATCACATTCTGTGAAAAACAGCAGCTGGACTGGACTGGTTGATTAGCGTCACCAAGACATAATCCACAATGGTTCCGTGATAGTTTTAACATCCTATTTAATGTTTAACTTAATGTGCCATCCAACTTATCCCCCACGACAAATTGCATAACATCACTGATGATGAATTTAGATAGGTGAGCATTGTCAGAAATAGTAAAGTGATGATGGCTCTTCAGGGATTCTAGGTAACACATGGCCTATTCTGCTTCAACTCGTCCTCTTTCCTGATTATGGAGAGTAACCGCCCTGCACTGTGCTTTCCCTGGACAAGTGAGGCTTACAAATCACCCTGCAGCAGTCGGAGGAGTTGAAGGCGCTTGGTGCAAGGTTTTACTGCCTGTCTTCTATGAATGGCTCCCTGAAGGCTCCTATGATAATAGCTCACAGCCGTGCCCTTCACGGAGCCTGACATCAAGCACACCCCTACAGCAGAATGGAATGGCATATCAACTTACCCAATGGGGTGTCATATCAACTCATCCAGTGGTTTCTGGTCATAACATAGGCAGAAACTGAAATGAAATGAAATACCGTAGAGGTAGCTGGAACCTACATGTCAAGTTGAAACTCATTCAGTTTGGACATAGGAGGCAAAACTTTTTTAAAGGTCTAATGTTACTGAGTTCTTGTAATTTTATTCAAAGTAATTGAGATAGAAAAAAAATGTTCAGAGTCCTGGCCCTATGGTCCAAATTACATTGTGTAGATCAAAATGTGAGTTAATACATGAATGATGAGTAATTCAACAATGGCTAAACTTCAACGTGCTTGTAGAATTCAGGTTTGCTTACATCAAGCCCATCTTTGTAGGATGACCAAGGCAGATAGACCAGATAATGTATTCATGTTTGAAAAAGGCAAGATAAGCAGCTACAATGATAACAAAAGTGCACCCACAACTATTATTGAAGCTTATTGTTCAATATGACTCCATACATCAGACCACTGTAAACAAACACACTCATTGTCATCTCTGTTGTTACAGTATAATCCCTTATCTCCTTTTTCTTCCTCCTCTTTACCCGTTTCCTCCTGTCTTAACGTGTTTTCTATACTGTTCGATGAAGTGAAAATTACTGATGAAAACCAAGTCAAGAATACCAATCTCTGATACCCTTGATGTATTCAGGCATAAGCCCCCCAGTCAATCCAAACATTCATGTCAAAGAAGCTCTAGACTCGGGCTGGGAAACACTACAGAAAATACTATAAGTAACATTTGTTGGGTAGTGCTAAAATGACCTGTCAATTAATAAAATGGTCAATGACAGTTCTGACAACTAATTGTCTGTCATTAATCAAGTAACACGACTAAGTCTACATCCAGGCCGTACAGTGGTGTTTTTAGCTAAATGCTAATGGCAGTATGCTAACACGTATACCATGTTTACCATTTTATCTACGCATGTTAGCATGCTGCTAATTAGCAGTAAACACACAGTGTAGCTGAGGCTGATGGGAACGTCGTTAATTTTGCAGGTATTTGGTCATGAACAACAAAATTAAGTTTTGACCTGATGATGGCATTAGATGAGGAGTCAGGTGATCACCAAAGTTATTATTATTAATTCATCCTGAGGGGAACATGAATGTCTGTCCCAAATTTCATGGCAATCCTTCCAATAGTTACTTACACTTGTCTGCATAAAAGTCATATACCATAAAATGATCTTGTCTGTTTCTAATATGTTTGAGTAAAATTGTATGTGGTGCTTTTTTACAGATCATAAAGTACAAAACACAGATGTGGTGGGTGGGTGCACAAAACAGACACCAAAATTGCACTGTGCCACCAAATCTTTGTCTCCCTGTGACCCAGTAGAGATTTAGACCAATTATTCTGAGTCTTTTTTGCAAGACATTTTCCTAAAATAAAATATGCAAAACCAAGCAAAACCTCAAATAGTGTCACATGGTCCCGGTCATTGCAACCAAAGTAACCAGAATTGGTCTGAGCTTTTAGAGGTAAGTGAGTAGTTTGAAAAACACAAAAAAAGAAAGGACATACAAAAAAAGAGACATTCATCCATCCAGCCATCCATCATAACCGGTACTACGGTGAAGCCAATTTCAACAAAGCTGCTAAGCTGATTGAGGCAGACCAAATCTGTTTCACCAGCTTACATTCCTTCAAAATGGCCATCTCACTTCCAATATCACGAGCTTTTACTGTTCCCCATTCCCCTGGCTCAGGCTGAGAGTTAGCAAGGCTTAGCTGGATGAAACACTCCAACAGCCCAGTTCTCCCCTGGAACCCACTGATATCTCTATAGCACAGCCTCTCCCCACATAGCTACACTTAGCTGGTTTATTTACTCATGCTATTATTCTTTGTCTGTTTTCTCTGTTTTATTTTCTGTTTCAAATCATAACAATATTACAACCATTAGGATGTAAACTAAAGATTTACGTGAATTCTGACGATTCTAGGCACACAGACACAATCTAATCACAGCGTCTGTATACACACACAGAACTTGGCAAAATGCACAGGCAGCACTTAACCACAACACCTTCTCCTGGAGTAGATTAAATTCACACAAGGCATCTTTGAAGAAGGAAATTGGACAGATAAGAAACAGATTTCTATGAAAGAAGCTTGTGAGGGGGCCTATAGAGAGAGCGTGGCAATGTTAAATGGAAATGGTTATTCACCTGTGTTTGTCACCTATAAGCTTGCTCTTGCATCTGCAACTGTACATACTGTGTTCATATACATGATATTTATCTTTTTTTTGCCGTTTATTGTGTCGTATTACCCTCCCCAGTCACTTTCTCTCTCTCACACTTTCTCTGTCATTTTGCCACAACAGCAAATATCCTGTTGGCCCAGGCTGCAGGATGCAGGCTGCTGGTGCTGGTCTATCTGGCCCTGGGATCGATCCGGCTCCAAGCCGAGGCCTCCCATTTATCTCAGAGCCATAAAATGTGATTAGTGCTGACTACAGCACTGCAGGGAGATGGGCTGATAGGCCTGATAGCCTCAGATAGGCTGGGTTGGACACTCTACAGGAAGACAGCAGCAACAGCATGCTGTGGATTCATCCTCACAGTTTTCTGCCTTTTTTCCCTTTTTTCTATATCACTCTCTATTTGCTTTTTTCTCCCTCTCATCTTTGTCAATCTCTTTCTCCCTCCCTCTTTCTATCTTACTCTGTGTCTTTATATTTGACTGTCTGTCTCTAAACTTTATCTCTCTTTTTGTTTGCTTCATATCTAAGCCTGACAAGCTTGTATGCGCACAAATTACATGGCAGCAGTCAAACTGAAATGCCAATATTGTCAGTTTACTTTAAGTTATATTTAAATGGTAGAACAAGCCTTCATCTCCCTGTACCCACATACAGTGTATCTCTGTGGCATGTGACCACCTCTGTCAGCCAATCACGGAGCTCAGAGCTTGCTAGTGGCAGTATCAAGCTTGGAGGCTGCGACAAGAAGTGAGGTAGGAAATAGAAGACTGCCTCAGTTCTGAGAAGAAACATCTTTGGTGGTGTTATGGGCACAACTTTCTAATGCACTGAGATGAGTAAAACATAGTATTACTTCATACCTGTAACATCTTCTGCTCACCATAGCCTTGTTGACATGCAGTAGCTTTCATTATAAATTGTTATATTTATAATTTTCTGAAGGCAGCATCTCATGCTACGCTCAAAGGACTGTGTTTAATGCTACCGAAAGCCCTTTGCAAACTTTAATACTGAACTTGCACTTAATATCTTTATCACACTTGATCTCAGTAAATATTGTCTTTATATATGTAAAACTAAGTAAACAGTATGAAGACAGTTGGCACACCACTAGTTTTACTCATAACACGCCCTTATCAGGAAGGCCACACCCATGGCAGAAGGAAAGGGCTTGGGAGTCCTGGCACTAACAGGACATTTCCGCATCACTGGTGTGAGGATTCACTGATAGTTATTGTTTCATTGCACCAATTTAGCACCCTTAAAGTAGACATTTGTGTGTGTTATGGAATAAAGAATGGAATTGGGAGAGAAGCCCCTTTTTATGATTAATGGTAACACTATACAAGACCACAGCATGCTGACCTGTGTCTCACGGACGTTCTCCACTGTGAAGTTGAACCAGACTCTGAAGCGGGGGTTGCAGGTGTCAGGCCGGATGAAGAGGTCAAACTCAAACTCACTGATGTAGTCAACACGGCCAAGGTTCCCTGCAGAGGCAGTGAAACAGCTTATATTAGCATTAAGTAGAACTGAGCAGTCCACAAACCAGAAACACAGTCATTTACTTCCTCTTTGTTCCTTAAAGTTCACAATCAATTGACTCAAAACATTACAAACAGACAGGCAATCACAAGACAAAATGATGCCATAACACAACACAGCCTCACTTCAAAAAGGAGGCTCTATGTGTTAAATCTATTGATTTAACACATCTGTCACAGTCAAGTGTCTAATTGTCTCCTGCTTGGTTATCACTATATGTATCTGCACATTTCACTACACTGGTAAGTCTCTCAAAACAAGACACTGCCCACAGAGAGCAGCAAGTATGAGGAACAGAAAGACCGACAGACGGGGTTTTTCCAGCCATCCATATCTGACACACAATATACTATCCACAGAAAAAAGATCCAGATGATCAGTGGAAGTATAATTAATCCGATGGGAACTATTTCCCCAATTGCAATTCTCAAAGCTGTCTATAGGATGACTGGGTAGTGATGATTACATGACAAGCATTCCAAATATAGGCCATGTCTTTATCTTCTGATTTATATGTGGACACACATGTAGTGGAGACTACTGTGGTGCATGCACAGATAAATGATTGTCAGAGTCGAAGCAAAAAAATCAAGAATAAAGTGGAAAGAGAGTGAGTTAGCCTTCTTGTTGGAGCTGCCCAGAAAAATAACAAATTGACAGCTTATTTCAACTGAGTGCTGTGCTTAACCCGATACATGAGATCAGTCAACTCTGTCATTTTAAATGCTGAACTGAGAGGTTGTATAAACCAGCAGCTGTTCAAGAGTTAAGTTCGCTGGCAAACCAGGCAGACCACAAGGCTCAGCGTCCCTCACAACTCTACATCAGGGCACTGTTGACCACCTGTTGGCAAATAGTACCATAGCAGCAGCACGCACACACAGACACAGCTGATTATAGACAGATGGGCTAACTACCACACTGTCAAAGTAGATCCCTCTCCTTCTGCCATCGGACAGACCTAATCCACTAGTCAGCTTGCAACACACAAACTTTGCTCTGCTCCACTGAAGCCAACCACAGAAGGGCTATCATTAGCCCTTGCATACATTCAAAAAGCATACACAACATAAGAAAGGAAGGCTAGACAGACAATAAAAGAAAGGCAGAGAGATGTCTGAAGGAGGCAAGAAGTCTGTATGTTGACAAATGACCTTTATAATGTATAAATTACATCTGCTGAGGAAGCATGTCTGTCTTTCTGTCTGTATATCTGTTATACAGTATGTTCTCGCATGTCAGAAAATACACGTGAGAATAAGCTCCCGTCTGTCAGTTATGGACACAACATCGTGAAGTGTGAAATCAACTGCATGACTTACCCATTTAGCTAGCTCTCTCTTACATGTAGGCAGGCACATTTAATGAGCACCTCTCAACATGGCCGCTCTTGAGGTCTACATATGAAAAACCTATAATGTGTATTTATCACTTAGCTCATATAAAATTTAAGCATGGGAAATATGGACAAAATTAGCATCTGTGATAACTCACAGCATTTTCTTCATATCACTCTTACCTTACCAGAGTATTCAAAATCACAAGGCGAATTTAAAGTATGTTAAACTTTTACCATTTTTATAAATGTTGACCCAAACATTTAGATTTTGATCAATTTTAACTCATCATTCATTTAGCCATGACAACAGTGAACTGCAATATATGAGAACTTTGTTGTGATATTATTACAGAGAGATAGATGATTGAGTTGATGACTGAGTTACCGTCCAGCCCTAGTTTGTTTTGCACAGTGGCTGGCTAGCTAAGAAGTGGCAGGCAGGCAGGCAGGCAGGCAGGCAAGCAGGGACTAGCTTTTTGGCTGGTTGGCAATGCAATCCAGAGCCATTGAAACCAGATAAAGCCAAGAGTAGGCGGAGGGTTGCACCAGACCCAGCTGCAGCTAGCAAGCACTGACAAAGAGAGGAGACAGACAGCAGAGCAACACCTGTTCTAGACAGATGTGTCATCGAATCGATCATCTCTCCTACCAACATCACAGCTATTCACAGAGCTGACACTGCCAAATACAGACTATTAGACCAAGTTGATAATGGCCTCCAAAGGTCATCCCTCCTATCAGAGTCTTAATAACGCTATTCAGTGATAAAATCACTCTCTGAGGGCACTTTCATTATTTATATGGGTTTTTTTGGGGTTTTTTTTTTTAAGATTTAAAGTGAGTAAAGGCTTTTAAACCATTATCAGAAATCAATACACTGATATGTGAATCTCCACTGTGAAAATTATCCCCACAACATTATAAAACTTCAATTCACAGTCAACTGGAAATTAACTGAAAATGATGCTAATCATTTTTTTCTCTCTGACTGGTATGGCTGCATTGCAGTCACACTATGAGTGAAACTACTGTATGCCGTTAAGCCAAAAGAAAGTGTGACAGGTTTCTACAAATGCTGTCAGACACAATACAGAAACAAAAACTTTGGCTATAATTGACTTTGCTTTCAATGCATTTTCACAAATAAGGTGTTTTTGCTGTCATTACTTATGATGGAAAGATGTTACAAAACATCACAGCAATTACAAAAGGAAAGCAGAAAAAAGATTACTAGCTGGGTGCACAGCACAATCAAGTATTATTCATACAATTAAGAATGAATTGGGTGTAAATGAAGCCAATATACTGTGTTTGTCTTTGTCATCTCACAGGAATTCATCCACAACAGAACTCTTTGAGGAAAGTGTAACTAGAGGCACCTTGTGAGGCCCTCTGGCTGCCTGTGGTTGCACTCACTGAGACAGTGAATACTGATGTGCATAACCATCAGCAAAGAAACTGCTTGTGTGTGAATTCACACTAAAACAATTATATAAAATTTCTTTAGATTCAGAGCCAGACTAAATAAACAAATGTTTAATAAAGTATTGTCATTCTTTGATGTGAATGGTTTTCTTGTGTTTCATCTTAAACTGAGAGAAAAGAAATAGAAACATCTGCATGGAGGTCCCTCTACCACACAGAGATCCGTAGGCAGGTTAGCAAAGCTGAGCAATGCTAGCAAAAGACCCTGTCACACCCTCCTCACATGGAAAAGGTGGGACTCCAAGCAAGCTTTTGATTGGTACACAAACCTTCACCTTTAAGGTCCTATTTTCAATTCAAACACAATTATGTAGTTGTGTGCCAATACTGATTACCCTTTGATTTTTAATTTAAAATTCCTACTTCAAATAGCTATAAAACATTTTTTAAAAACCTGTATCTCTAATTGATGAAAACCCCCAACAAAACTAATATGCATACAATCATGGTACCAATGTTACTGGTCAAACTTCTGTAGAGGAGCCAAAAGATAGAGACCAAACTAATATCTGTTCGCGTTTGCTTATGAATACAGTAGTATGGGTAGCAATAGACAGCAGCCATGGGCGGCTGCGTTATTGAGCCTGATGCTTGAAGGCCTGACGTGAGAGATGGCTGAAGGCTCTATGTTAGAATTACATGTTCAGCCCGCGGAGCAGCAGTGATATGACACGCCGTTGATCCCCGTTTTAATTTTATGGTGGCTACCTCCAGATTTAAACGCTTTGGTAGGCTGGTAGCCTGACCCTTTTAATCAATCATTTAGTATTTAACTAACATAAACGGCCAACAGATTTTTCTGAAATACCCTCTGAAAGCATTAAAGATAAACTAGATAAAGCAAAGTTATACTGAGTGTGAATGATGTTGAAAAGCAATCCACAGTACAGTATAGAACAGACAGACGGTATTAGTGTAAGTGAAGCTAATGAACTACAGAGTGAGAGAAGATGAGAAAGAGGAAAAAAGACAATTTCTAGTCCTTGAGATCTCTTGCATAATTCCTCTAGAGTATCATCGCTCTCCATATTTTTCTTCAGTGGTGTCTTGGCAAGTTATGTTGAATATCAATCTTCGTCCTTGAGGGAAAACTAGTGCAAGGTTTAGACATTAACAAATTGGTTTTCAACGAACAGCTTAGCCCTGCTGGTGCAGCCCAACAAAACACAATTGCTGGTTCTGAACAAGATTTTACACATGACAGCCTCTCCTTGAGGAAAACCCTGAACAAAACCCTTTGTCTCTCTCTATCTTTGTCTGCCTCTCTCTGATTCCTCCTCTCCTTTGGTCTCCCTTTCTCAAACTTTTTCACACATCCGTGAAAACAAATGAGAAAAAAATAGCAAAAGGCGAAATATTTGTGTCTGTAAAATGGGTATGGAACCTGCATCATTACACAGGGCCATAGGCAAGTAAACAGGGTGCAAACATGAGGTGGCCAAGTGGACAGTCAGTCATTCACACGTGGGCTCACAGACTCTGTATGTGTATGTGTGTGTGTGTGTGTGTGTGTGTGTGTGTGTGTGTGTGTGAGAGAGTGAGAGAGAGAGAGAGAGAGCTGGAGAGGGAGCAGAAGAACCTGGCTAATGTAATCCCATTATGGAGGTACAAGAGGGAGCAGTCACAGTGCTCAGCCCACACAATGGGCCGGCCCGCAGCCTGTAGCTATCCACTGGATGGATGGTTTGTGCCATGCAGATGGATCATCGTACAGCAGCAGCAGGCCTGCCTGCCTGCCTCAGGCCTGAGGTGGAACTCACTCACACAACCAGCCATTAGAATGGTAAGAGGCAGTTGTTTCAAAATGAAATAGACTGCGTGGTTACAGTGCTTCCTACTTAGCAGACGTGTGGACCGTCATGTCCTAAATCTTACATACTGTCACACACAAGTTTAATCACATACATCCTCTATTATATGTATAATTCTTGGCATTCTTCTCACAGCAATTAGTTGTGCTATACCAAAATTAACAATTCCTACTGTATGCCTGCAGTGTAGTCCAAATAAATTGCCCTCAATCCACACATACACACGCACACCCATGCCACATAATACATAAAATGTATTTTTGCTGGCATAGGAAAGGCCACAACTGTGTTTAAACACCAGACTGGAGATTAAAAGAGTGCGGTACTGCTGAGGGAGACCAGCCAGGCACCTTTTTAAACTTATTTTTTGCTGTGTTCCATTTCATTATTGGAAAACATCAGTTTTCCCCCCGGCTGCTCTGCGGTGTGCGGAGGATTCCTGGACACAGAAGAGGGGGACCGATAAAGACAGAATTGATTCTAGCCAGCAGCAGTGGCAGCCATATTGAAGGGGTCTCAGTTTAGACCTGCAGCTAAACGTCTGGTTTTTCTCTGTCTCTCTCTCACTGTCTCTCTCTCCCCCTCATCTAAAGGCAAGTTGTCACCGAGGCAACATCAATCTCCTGCCTCATGACTTCTTAAAGCCTGCCTTCTCCCCTGATGCCTTATCACTTCATCTGCAGGCAAGATTAAAGAGGTCACCTCCAAGTTTTCACAATCTAACTACCTAACAGGTATACTAAACTGCAGTCTATCTTTAACAGTTTAAAGGACGAGTTCCGATTTTTTTCAAGTCAGTCTTAAAGGAATAGTTCGACCTTTTGAAAAATATGCTTAGATGAGAAGGTTTATACCATTCTCATGTCTGTATGGTATATATGAAGTTACAGCCAGCTGCCGGGTAGCTTAGCATAGCATAAAAACTGGAAACAGGAGGAAACAGCTAGCCTGCCATATTTAAGTCGAAAGAGTTATGGGTCATTGCAGTAATTTCTCCTGTCCAATATGCGGCATGCAGAGATACAGTACCTTTGGATCACAATTACGCTGTAAATAATGGGGGACACGCAAAGGTTCAAATTAAGCCAATATGAGGCTTCAGCAGTCTTCAAGTAGGTAGCTTCATTCTGGCAGTCATGTAGGTTTATTAACAGTGTTTTGTCCCAGCAACAAACCCACATGCGACTGCTAGCACATATCCCTCTGCCATGGCTCAGCAAGGACACACAGTCCATGGTTACTATGGCTGGGCAATATGAACATAAGAAATAAGAAAATGTGAACCTTTGATATACCATCAATAAGTTACATTGTTTGACAACTTAATAACAACCAATCACATCACAAAAACAAATTTATTTCTAATCAATCATATGGCAGTCCTTTATGAAAGAACAGCCCATTTCCCAAAAAGGCACAGGGGGGGTTGGTTGAGTTGAATGCTATTGTTTTGCCATCATAAGCCAGAGAGTCGACCTCTCCCTGTAGGAAACTTTTTCATGCAGACACAGAAAGTGACAACTCAACAGTCACAACAACCTTAAATGTAAAGAACTGATACATAAGTTAACAAAACGTCATGGATGTGGTGATACTTTGGCTGAGTTGCAAGCTCTGTTTGGCCATGAAGTGAATGGCACAGTGTGAAATGGGGCTAGGCTAATGTTACTTTAAGTTCAACATGAAACAGGTAGGTGATGTATACCATTCAACAACTGACTTGTTGAAGATCAGTGCCAACAAAGACAAGATATACTGTACCACAAACTAAGTTTATCACCATATGATAAAGAACACATAGTGCAAGACCCATCCCCTGGAACGAGCAGTGAGGCTCTCAGAGAAACACCTCAGCAACAAACCAAGTTTTGAATCCTTTAAATGTCTGCCTTGCACTTTACTACGAGCATGTTCTTTTTAAAAACCATAGCCCTGACTGGATGTTCTGCTGTCCACAATATTGTCTGAATAAAAAGCATTTTCATTTTAATTTAATATTTAAAATAATCTTGTCTGGTGTCTTGTACAGCCACACACACACACACACACACACACACAATAAGTGCTTGTGTATTTGTAAACATTATGTGGAAATTGTTGTGAAAATAATCTTAATATACAACAAACCAGGATAAGAGCAGACAATAACAGGGGACAATAAGGGGGGAAAAATCATATTGTTATGAGTCCATCTATGCTCCAGTGAGCTCCTCGTTTCAATATAGATGAAGAACGCTGGGCCCGGGGACAGCAGTGAGATATGCAGGCTGCCCACACATATCTGATGATGTACAGGCCTGCCTGCACATTCTAAAGAGAACACATTTTCTAGCTAGCCTTTTATAATTGTATTTTTTTCCCGTCCAAAACGCCCTAGAGCTAGACTGGTATGCTCCATCTGAAGCGGTTGGTGTGGTAATGGGTCATAGTGATGCATTCATACTGGGACTGGCTTAATTGTATTATCAATCTCATCCAGACAGTGCTTTAGCCCCACAGCTCTGGACATGCTACTGTCAGACACTCTGCATTAGTATTGGGGAGTGAACCATGAGGAACTGCAATCTTCACTTTCATCTGTTTCTTAAGCCTAAAATGGTGGGTTAGCTGGTTGGATGATGTTTTTATCAGAATTTGGGCACTGCCATCCCTCAGTTCTCACCCTCTCTCTGTCACTTCCATTCTGTCTACCCGTCTGTCTGTCTGTCTGTCTGTCCCCCCCCCCTTTATCTTTTGCTTTTGGTGTGTCCTGTGTGTTGGTGGCCACTGAGTAAATACAAGTCTGTTCCAATTTCATGCTATCTTTTAACAAGCTAATTATGTTGAGCCCTACAAAGACTGACACTGGCGGAGGGACAACTGCCCAGGTCGGCTCTTTGTTGTTCTATCTTGTTTCGTGTCTTCTTCTCCAAGCACTCTCTCCCTCATCTATTTTCTATATTCTCTTGGTGTAGCTCCCTCTTTCCTTTCCTCTCTTCCTCAGTAATAATCTTTCCAGCGGCTCCAGTGGTTGAGGAGAGTTTGGAGATAAAAGCGTAGGGAGCTGAGGAGTCCTTGGCAAGCCTAAGGCAAGGAGAAGGTCAACAGGCCTGCTAAGAAGGGCTGTTATCATCTTGGTAACATGTTATCAGAGAGCCTGCAGTAGTGTTTATTTACAGTTATTGCTCCCTCTGGGTGCACACTTCAATGCCTGGGGCTGATTGCTCTGTAATGAGTTCAGGAACACAGGGAACCAATGCAAGAAAAGAAGAGAAACAAGGGAGGCAAGAAATCACTGGCCAATAACCAATAGGTCAGCAAGAAAAAAAATCAAGGAAGAACAGAAACCGCCGGTCAATGAAAATCCTGGAGAACCAAACAAAAATCAAGTGTATTCTTCTAACCAAGACAGTTTTTCTTTCCAGTGCCAATGTCCTGTCATTCAGGAGCAAACAAATCACCCCAAATTGGACAACAGTTTCTCAATTAAGGTAAAGCCCAGTTAATCCAGTACAGCAGTAAATGGCCACTGAAGTGGAGTCGACTGTATTTGTTCTAAGGAAGGACCACTGCTTGGACTTAAAACACTTGATTTCCATCTCTAATGTCCACAATCTCTCTTTTAATTTACTCTGTCAGTGGTGCTTTTTCTGTATTTATTTGCTTGACCAGTCCAGTATTGTGTGTGCTAATCAGATTGGTCCATATTTAACGGGCTGAAAGGTGAAATGGCAAGAGTGAATCCAGGAGTTGGGCAAATTAGGAGAGATGGTGTCTGTAAATCCCAGGGTGGGTTTTTCAACAGTTAGGAGCACTGCAGAGGAAATTTCTCATTGGAGAACAGCTTTTCAATCTAGGGAATTACACTAAGTGCTGCTACTGTCAATGCAATGCCAGCTTTTCAGAAAGAAAAAAAAACAAAAAAGCAGGAAAAGGCAGTACTGAATGCCATTCAAAAGGCTTGGCAGAAGAACAAGGAGTTTTTCAGCAATCATTTTGCCATGCACTGCACCCAACCATCGTGCAATTAAGAGAAATTAAGATACGGAGCAATAAATATATATTTGACAAAGTCACAAAGTACAAATATAAATTCTTTTTTTTTCCAGAATATACCATAAAAGCAAATCCATCCTATGACAAGCTAATCCCTTTTTATACCATCGGATATGGGAGATTAAGAGACATAATTTGGTAATTCAATTTAGACATAATTCATCAGAGAAGAAGAGAGCAGCACAGCTTTTTGGGATGAAGTTTCTCCATCACAGCAGGAGGCTCCAGATGATGCCAAGTTCATGATGCAGAGATGATAACTGGAATGACTTCATTTAGACAGAAAGGACTCCAAACATCTATGCATCTTAACATCTCTGCATTAAGTTTTGGTTCAAGTCATAAGAAGAATAGGACGAGGCAGTGTCTTCAAGAACTGAAGCACTGGGAGACGATCTCAGCAATGTTTGACTGCGAGAGCATAAATGTCTGTAGCAATAGTATGTCCCCATGTGTCTCCCAGTGCTACTTACTTTCAAACAGGAAAGCACATCCTTCTCTTATGTTTCACTACACTGTGCCAAAGTTGCTGAATTAATCCAAACATAACCAACACCTAAACCTTAATTCATCACTAATTGTATCCAACAAATTCTTAAAAGATAAACACAAACACACAAAACAGCAGCAGCAGAGACAACAGAACTTTAGTCTCAGTTATTAGATGTTTCTTAAAGGTGCACTAATCAAAATTTTTATGTAAACAATGGATCAAATGACCATGTGTAATGTGAAAGGGGTCGTTCACAGAGACACACAGAATTATCACCTGACTCTACAGTTCCCTCGGATTTTAGCACCTTACAGCTCATTGTTTTGTTTTTCCGGCCTGCAATTTCATTGTTTAGATTGACTCCAACAGCACCATACAACAGATATACAAAGTTAACGCCTAGCTGGTGAACATAGTGGAACATTTAGCAGCCCATGAACGGATATTTTCCACAGAAGTTGAAGACCAAAACAGAGCTAAAAGAGAGTGAATATTGGACTTACATTCATCAGGACTTACATTTATAAGGTGATAATATGTCAATATTGTGTTTCAACCAATGAATCAACCAATGCAGGTTCAACATAATGTTCTGTGGAAATTAGTAGTTGAATTATCTCCAAATGTTGTATATACAAGAGCTCGTATCTGTTGTATCTTGTAGCGTTTTTTCAAGAAACATTATTTTTATGCAATTGTAAATTGTTTGCACTAAAAATTCAAGTAGAGATCCTTGCCTATATGAGTGCTTCTTCACTATATTATAATGTCGTTCACAGTCTGATTACAGGTCCAGATAACTCTCCTTTTGCAAAATGCAACAAGGTATGTATAAATGCTTGCCAATTAACCATCCT
Source organism: Maccullochella peelii (assembly GCA_002120245.1). Classification (NCBI taxonomy): domain Eukaryota; kingdom Metazoa; phylum Chordata; class Actinopteri; order Centrarchiformes; family Percichthyidae; genus Maccullochella; species Maccullochella peelii. The sequence goes on along the minus strand of LKNJ01000057.1, from coordinate 210,906 downwards.
CATTCAAATCTTATTTGGAACCACAACAAGTGAATGCTACAGCTTTTTAAAGAAAAATACAGTAAACAGTATATATTTGAAAATTAGGCTTAACAACATCTGAGAACCTCTAAAAACTAGAGCACATTCCAATATGTTCCCCATTAAGAGCTGTTTGAAACGTCCATGGAAAAAATCCTGATAACAGCATTTGCCCCCGAGGAGTGAATTTCAATACTGTTTACTTTAAGCAGTAGACCTACAAGATAGCTGCCTGGATTCAGACCAAAATGTATTCTATCAAAATTCTGGTCCTGTCAGTATTTCACCCTTCACTGTATAAGCATATTCTGTACATGAATTTGTGTCATCAAACAAACCCTGGCACATCAATGAAGCTCATCTCACTGAGAGGTTTTCTAAATAAATCAGCAGAATAAACACAGCTTGAAAAACATGAACTGGTAAAGCATTACAAATCCTCGCCATTTTCCCAGCCCGTACAGTCTTGCCTGGGATGAAAAATGAGACGTCTGCTCTGAAACTGTGTTTATGGCGTCAGGAATTGCTTGGAAATGAATTACTGGATGAATCACTGGAGCCTTGTGCGCGAGCACCACTAGTGCAATGCAGAATTCTAGTTGCAGTAATTTTCACTTACGACACACTTGTATTACGATGCTAGAGGCAGGCCCTGAGCCAATGAATAGTGATGTTCCAAAGTACATTTAGAACACAAAATAGCCTAAAGCTGGAATTTAAAAACAACAACAAAGTTAAACCTGTTTGTGTCACACCACATCCTACAATACGGATGAAGCAACAACAATGCCAATTTTTATGTTACAAATAGGTTATTTCCTAAACAATTCAGTATCTGAATATCCCTCCCCTCAACCTTTCCAAATCTCACAGCCACACCGTGTATACAGTTGATAATCAAATCCTTTCATCACTTAAATTTTCCAAAACAGCTTGCTGCTGCTAGCATTTGGTGACATTTGGAGAAGATGAGGTGCTTGCTGGTTCTCCTATGTATAGCTCATATCAGAGGCATCAACAATTAACTTACAAAACACTGAGGTTGATTGTACTACTTCCTGGCAGAGGAGGCATCTCTGACTAGCACAATGTGTTTACTCAGTGATTAGACATGACCATATGCAACAGGCCCGAATGTCAGGACAGGATTATCGCTCTGTTCCATTTGCTCAGCATTTCATGCAATCCCACTGATATCCCTTCTCACCTCCCATGGCAAAACACTCAAGCTTCCATGAAGCCATGTGATAAAGGCAGATAGTTGTGGTCTGTAGTAATTATGATTCTCAGATAGACCACCTTTGGAGTGTTTGTTCTGCTCATGCAAATTAAGATAAGATTAAGAAATAAACACGCTGTTGAGAAATAGTTATTAATATATTCAATATCAATTGATTAAACCTGAAATAACTGATGTTATTGGGGGGGGGCAGTAAAAAACAAGCTTTAAAAGCTTTTAGCTCTGTTTGGCTCTCCACCAACTTCTGAGTTAGTCACTAACTTTGTCTGTCTGTCATTTGGTGATGAGCAGGTAGCGTAAAGTGAGTTTTTGTTGAAAACAGCTGCCAGCTGTGGCCGAAAATGACATGTTCGGGTTGGAAAATCAAAACAATGAGCTGAGAGACGCTCTAAGAACTCTTTAGAGCTGAGGGGAACTACAGAGTAGAGTGATCATTTTGTGTAGGTTCATAACTACGAGCGACCCCTTTCACATTAAAGTAGTCATGTGTCCCACAAAATATAAAGTCGCTGTATGAAAGACTGCATGTAAGTTTTTGTGCTTGGCAACGCTCCTGTTGGGAAGCTTCCCTGAGGGTCAAACCTATATAACACATCCCAACTCTCATGGCATGATATGGCACAAAAAAGGAAATAAAACTGACTAAATATGCCTGAAGAAAGCCAGAGATAGGACATGACGATAATAAAAAACACAATAATAATAAAGAGTAATCTCTTATGGATACAAATGGCCAATAAACAGCATAAATCAAAAGCAATGGTCTTGCGAACAGTCCCTAGACAACTCAAATTTATCTCCATACTCTACTCCTGACTTAAAAGAAAGAGAGAGGAGAGAAAACTGCTAAAAGGGAAACTGGAGAGGCCATTTAGTGATTTGAGCAGTGAAGCTTCTCTGCTGCCAAGGACATGTAAGAGAGACAGAGAGACTAGTAGTGCCTCTCAATACATCAGATGTCAGAAGTGCTCCCTCCCACTCAGACGAATGGATCTTCTTTTGGAAAGCCCATAAGAGTTAGAGCAATCTAAGTGAGATTAGCATGGTGAGCTATACAAAAAAAATATAGTAAACGTAGAAAAATCCAACAATCAAAAGGCCATATGACTGCACAATGCTGACGCACGTCTTCATGTGTGGGGAGATTTCTAAATCATGTTCATGTTGAATAAAAGAAAAACTGAAATAAATATATTTCCATCTTTGGGCAGAGAGCTGTATACTGTGGCAAGCTCAGGCCTCTCCAAGCCACTCATTCTGAGCATCTAGCTTGATTGTAAAAACGTTTCCCTCTTCTTTAATCAATGAAGACTCAACTATCCTGATTCATGGGGCACTAGTCTGGAGTATATAAATATCTTCTGACAAGCTTGACTGCGTTCTCCCCCCACCAGCCCCAGATCACCACCACCCCCAGTGTTCATATTATTCTTTTCTTCTGTACTTCCTTATTTCTTTTTTCGTCTTCCCAATCATATCTCTCTGGCTCTCTGTTTCTATCTCTCTGTCTTTGCTCTGTAGATGTTGCTTTAGCTATGACTCTAATCAGTCATTCTTTAGAGGGACTGTGCAACTGCAACATGACAATTTCTGGCTGAAGATAAGACCGGACAGATTAAATACGCTGTTCAGTGTTGGAAGAAAGGAAAAAAGCAAAAAGGGAAAAAACTATGAAATCTTCATCATCAGTGAACACTGGAAACATTTTCTTCAACATTTATCCTCATTACTTATCTCTTGGCAGCCTTTTTTTTCTCAACATTTTTTCATCAATTATCATTACTGAGGGGTGGTTTAAAATCTGCAGAGCAAATCCATGAAGTGCTAGAGAGATTCCATAAGGTCTATAATGTCAGAGGTTATTTTAGAGAAAGTGTTGTCATTAAACATAAACACAGGCTTTGCCTTACTTTTGACTTATCTCTGATGATCATATGGCCAGTGGTGAGCGTTCACTCCTCTAACTTAATAGTTTCTAGTGTATCAGATATTGTACTGCATAATTAGCCACAGTCACACTAACAATACTGTGTAATTTCTCAACAGAATAATCTCTAAACAGAAAACTTCACATTGTATTTTGTTAAATCAAAATACAATGTGAAGGTGATATTGAGTGAATAAAACAGGGAAATAGGAGATAGACAAATTCAATACAAAACTATTTAAATTACTTAAAATATCTGGCGAAGTGTGACAGAAGATTGCCATGTTCCTTCAGCAGTTATGTTGATATGAGTAGGTTAGATAAGACACTCATAAGCTGTGAATCTATGAATATTGTTCACCCACATCTATTGTCATACTGTACAGTTTTTCCATGCTTATTTAACGCCTGATTTTCCCAGTTTAACAAGCTGTGTCAAGATACACAAGACAGGTTAGCAACTCAGAGAAACAAAAATACGCATTTCTCAAAAAAGGCCTTGACTATTCAGGTCCTGTCAGAAATACCGGTACATGCTCTGTTCTCCAGTCTGCCGTATAAGTTGGATTGTATTGAGTGAATTGATTGTAAAGCCAGATGAGTCTATGAGTTGTGCTTATCAATGGAACCCATTAAACACTTGTCACCCCTGGGGAATTTCTTTGACCATGCAAGTCTTTGTCAGCAGACAGCAGTCTGACTAATCAATGAGTGCTTAATTACATCTGGTGCATGGTCCAGAGGTGCAGTAAAACAATATGCCCGCGCTGCCAGTGTCATCCTTTGTAGACACAGATGGTACTTTAGTCAGCGACATTGCGAGGATGCACTCACAAAAGAATTTGGGACTTAGCTGAAAATGTCAACAGTTGGAGTGTGTGACGAAACAAATGTGACAAGACAAGATAAGAATGTCATTTGGTTTTCACTCTAAAAAACAATTAGGCTTTTCTTATCACCGTCACGGATCTCTGCCTCTTGACACAATACACAACAATAGGCCAAAACTTAATGTTTACATATTAACAATATCTTCTATTCTCTACCATGATTTTGCATTGTCCTAAGTAGCCTAAAAAGATGATCTCAATAAGTAAAACTCTATTTGCATATGGGTTTTAATGAAAATTTGCATATTGCTCTTTACACAGTCAACTAAAGCAATCAACAAGGTTTCCAAAGTCGCCTTAAGAAAAGAGTCATAATGTTGAAGTTCTACTGTACCAAACACTACATAGTCTGGGTCATCATCATACTGTATGTTATCTTTAAGCAGAAACGGGAAAAGGCTTTTAATGGTTCAGAATAACTCTCTGTCAGAGGACCTGTTGGCTGAGACACCTACTGTATGTAAATCTGTAGGCCATCACAGACTTGATCAGCATAGGGCTGACAACAAAGTGAATTAAGCCTCATCTAAATGTAAATGAGGTTTTATACCTTTGGCAAACAGCTTACATAACCAGTATCTATTTTAATAAACCAATTATATTTTATTCTGTGCTATACTGACGCAAGAAAATAAAATCTGTGCTTTATGAAAATGTACATGGGATGCATATAGCTGTCGACCAAAGGAAGGAAGAAGGGGGCTCAAAAACCTCCCAGAGTTATAGGTTTGCATAAATTTCAAATGAAAACGTCTGCTTGAAATACCGTGTTTCGGCCATTCAGTCTGGTTACAGAGGAGTAAAATAGACATAGGCTGTCATGAAAAACCATTTCGATAGCTTTGAGAAATATACATGCCTGTTCAACACACTACTCTACAATTTCCTTCCTGTCATTGGTATCGCAGATATCAGACTGATTGTATGAGTAAGAGCAGCTCATTTATAAGCCTTACTGATATTTCAGGTATGCACACTGTTTTATCATATGTGAATATGGGCACTAAATGTACTGTAAAAACAAAATGGCATGCTCCTGGGTAGATGAACCTAGAAATATTATGTTGTTTAAAATCAGTGAACAGACCTCATTCTCTTCTACAGTTTAAGTGCTGCTATTTTCTCTGGCACAGCATACATCAGATTCAAGTTTTTAATCAGAGGATTGTCTTGAAAATTGCTAGTACTCTTAAGTTCAACATAAAGTGCAACAACAGCAATGCTTAGTAATTATGTGAATAAGTAGATCTCCTAATACAAACAGCTGCACTGAATAAATAAACATTCTACTAAACATTCTATCAATATTACTGTATATATCATTAAAGTAAGAAGTATTTCATCTCATTAAAAAATATTAAAAATACAGTAAAACATGTTCATAACAACAAAAAAAGAGCAAGGCAACATTTCAACAGTTGCAACGATGTCAAGCCGAGTTAAGTTTGAGTTTTACAAAGTAACTCAGCGACTGTATTTAAAAAGGGAAATCAATAGTGAATGAAAACACAGGTGTTTGCAAAACTTCCTGTTTGTATTATACCACCATTACTTATTCCGTGGATAAATTAGTGGGGGTTGTAATTCTTTTCCTAAGGCTTCATAAGATCCTCATAAATCACATAAAAATATGTTTTTTATAAAGCTAGCCCAACATGCATAAAGCAAGTGGGGTTGTTAAGATCCAAATGTATTTTCTAGCAAGAATTTCAGCTTTTTATTTCACTAAATGTCCATATTTCATGTTTTAATATCTGGAAGTAGTGTGTATTTAATCATAGTATGGTAGGATTATGACGTTGATTGAACGTACGAGTGGTTCCAGTAGTTTGTACACACTTTTTTAATACTTCTTCTTTCTTTTTTTAATTCTTTTTTCTGCCATAAAACTTGCCATCACTGGAAGACGATAACCACAAACTTTTTACAGACACTTTTAATGGCCACAGAGGATGAGTGGGTTTAAATAGATTTTGGGAGGAGTATCACTTCAAGAATAACTTCAATGAACAGGTTTGCAATGATTACAAAACTATCAGAGGATGATAACTGCTCAGTACAAGTTAACTAGGCATACACAGAGTACACTGTGAAAAAACTATTATAACCTAATACGAAGGCTCACTTTAAAGTAAGACAGACAAAATCAGTGATGCTTAAATGGAACAGCAACAGGGCATTAATTTGACATTAGCTGGCAAACATCAATTCAATCCCCATTCTAACTTTAGTAAATGCATTTGCTGGAAAGAGATTAATATCAATTCCATAAATCATTCAAGAGATACATCCGGAGCCAGAGATACTGGTATGTTAGCTGATCTCAGCGTGGAAGCTCAGCGCCCATTAATCAATGTCTGAGCTCCTCTGGCCATGTCATCTGGGAAAAAAAGCAAATTTATAAAAAGGGCAATCACCACACTGATATCGCAGCACAATCCTCCTAATGTAACATGTTTACATCTTTACGCACCAGAACTATATATATATTTATATACACTCACCTTCACATGCCTCTTGTCTACTGTGTATAAAACTGTGGATTAGGTTCCCTATTTCCTTATTTATCCCTTTATATGCCCATACAAGATTGGTTTTCCTCTTGTAAAATGAATTAGTGATAGGCCTAGGACATGCGACAACTGTAAGAAAACTTAACTTTTTCGCATGTGATCGGCTGACCTCCAACTCTTTGAAAATCAAGTGCATCAGAGACAACATAATAGTAAAAATCAACTTTGAAGAACAACATTGACAATGTCACCAAGGCCAGACATCAGAAAGCAAACAGGGTGAAGCTCATCTCAGTCTGTAGAAACCAAAAATGGGCTTGTCTGTGGAAATATGAAATCTGAGTGCCATCTGAACCTAATCTCCACACAGAGATTCAGTCCCAGAGAGACCGGCTGATTCCCTGATTTACTCAGCCTACTTGTGTGCTTGAGTGTGTGGCTGTCTGTGGGTCTAACCAACTGACCTTGTGAGTAGTGAGAAAGTACTTTATTTTCATTGTCGTGCCATTCAGCTGTCAGAAAAAGTGGCAAACAAAGGCCATTAACAAATGACACTAGAGCATATTAACTTCATCTAACTGTATGCCTAGCTCCAACAAAAGACATGGACAAGGTAACAGGTCGATCACCCTTTCAAGAAGACTTAATATATTTCTCTTTTTAGCCACGCTGGCAGCTCTAGTGTTGGTTGGTCGGTCAGTAATCACTAAAGCAATTATGCACATAATTTCTGTGTAAAATGTGGTTCTGTCAAAAGAACATATACAGAGAAACAACAAAAATAGCCAGATAATAACGGCAAAAAGTTAATGCAGATATTAAATGTCTAATAGAGTTTACAGTATAATGCAAAATGCACACAGTATATCTGTATATACTCTTATATAGACCTTGTACATGTCCAGATACAGACACATGCATTCATGTATACATATAGTTTATACATTAAGTATACATACATAACAGCGTGATGATACAAAAACATTGTCTCAAAAGAAGGATTATTTGTTTTTCAGATCTGATTAGGCCATAGCACAGGGAGAATACAGGTAGAAAGCCGCTGCAAGAAAATAGCTCAAAGAACACCTGCTCTTAAGTCCCTGCGCTGACTTCTAGTTACTCTTAATAAAGATTTTAAGATCTGTGCACTGGTCTATAAATCTTTCTATGAACTTGTCTCTGATAACACTGTTGCCAAGATATGTCATGGTCTTGATAGAGCTCTCAGATCTGCACACTCACAGTTGTTTGCCATACCCAAAAACTCAGACAATCATACATGCTGAAGATGCATTCTGCTTTTGTACCCAAACTCTGGAATAGTCTAATAGTCTTATTGGCTGCAGGAGATTCCGTAAATCTGCTTCAACTCTTCACCAGTAATTGTTGTTTTCTTTTTACTATAAAGTACTTGGATTTGAATTTCTTCTATTAAAGATAATATATACTGTAAATAAAGCTATTAGTAGTAGTAGTAATAGTAGTAGTAAGTAGTAGTAATAGTAGTTGTTGCAGTAGTTAGGGCTAATATCTTGATTCAAAAAAGTTGATGGCAGTTGGCAGTCCTGATGGCTAGTGAAAGTGTGAAAGCATGTCAAAGATACAAAGCCTGGTATGAGAAAGCTCTACTTCCAACTGATTTCTTGTTTATTCTCAGACTATATAAATACGCCACATCTAATGAACAGAGATTGTGGACTGGAACATATGGTCGGATAAGGTTGGATAAATAAGACAGTGCTAATCCATACAAAGATTTAAAATTCAAAAAACGGACCTTGATGTCAGCTCTGGTTTGAATAGGCAGCCAATGCAATGAGGCTAGAATTTGTGTACTGCTGTCAAATTTATTTGATCTACCTGTAATGAGAATTCTAGCCGCTGTGTTTTGAACAAGCTGGAGGTGTTTGGTGGAAACTTTGGGCTGGAGTAGTATTGGCAGTAGGACTGGCATTAAAATAATACAGTTTTGAAGAAACAAAGGAGTGTGTCAGAGAGTATCAGCTACTGACAGGATGGGATGGATTCTCGATGTGAGAGTATTTTTTGTAATATGAGATGCAGAACAGAGAAAACAGATGCTGCAAAATTGTATAGCAATCAAAATTAAGGGTAATGTGTGAAAATAACTATGTGTCAGACTGAAGGAACAATCAGGGTATCAGCCTTATTTGCGTTGGAAGGGACACAGACCTACTTCTTTGGTCCATTTGCAATTGGGTCAAATAAGTCACATGTCACAATACGTGCTATATACTGTATAACAAACTGAACATAATGCTGTTGCTCGTTAAAAGCTTTCCCAGAATACCTCAATGTTTTCCAGGACATTTTGGCCAATATTGTCATTTTCAGGTTTGTTTTTCCAGGTTTTCAAACATGCATAGGGACATTTGTAGTTAAGTTAAAGGATTTGTTAATGTGTTGCTTGATTTTCTGCCAAGGCAAAGCCTGATCTATTAAATCCAACAACTATCTGCAAAATATCCACATCTTTAGTGTGTGTGTTTGTTTGCTGTCTAGGGCCCACACGAAATCTTGTAATTATCTGCAGCCACCACTGACCATAGCACGGACACTTAATACCAACTAACGATGTCACCAACATGAAAAGAACAATGTAAAAACATGTCATGGATTCCCAATTTCCCACATTATTTTACTGATATGGCATTTTTCAAGTTTATTACTCACCACTCTCAAAGCAAGCATCAAAAACTAGATGTCCTTTTCGCGGTGCTCCTGCGTAACCTGGTGGGCTCACCATCAGTTTGTTCACGTTCCCCACCAAGGCATCCTCTCCTCCAGTTTCACTGCCTGAAGAACAAGTGAAATATGTAGGAATAAAATGAGTCACTTTATTCAAAGTTGTTGGGTAAAAATGTGTTAAGATTTTGTAAGCCCTTGGCCTGTAGATCATCCGTAAATCAGTCTCTCATACAGAATTACAGTCTTAGATTGTTGACCTTATAGTCAAAAAACATATGCTGCCATGCAGGACCTTACACCACCACTAAACCCAAATTATGGGTAGTTAAATATTCAAAAATCAAAGTTAAATATCACTCCTTAGAAATAGTAATGTATACATCACATCTTTAGTTTTGTCAACTTTAAACTATAAGCAAAACTGTTTATCTGCAGTTTTGAAATGGAGTAACACAAATAAATAAAGCACATGAAGGCTGAAAGAAATCTTTATTTTTTGTTTGCAGCACAAATGACATTTGCACTTAAGAATATGGATATCTAATTCACACAGTGCTGCGTAAATGTGGGGCTTGGTTTGCTGTTTTTGTATAAATAAAAAGTAAAAGCTGTACTTTTTATTGTTTATCTCTTTTGTACAGGCCAATACATTTCAACAGGGTTTAAAATTATTTCTCTTTATGTTAACACTTGGTGACTTTGCCTTGAACTGGTGGTTGCAAATGGCCATGACCTACTTTAATGAGATGATACTGTCATTCGCATTGGTCTGTGTTGTGATGTTTTATTTTTATTACGTTTACATCTGTAAACATTTGCATTTGTATCATTTTATGCATTTGTGCAACTGTTTATTTCTAAAACAAATGTTAATAAATTGCTTTTTTTATTATTATTATTTCGTCATTTTGTAATCTGTCTTTTAGACACACTCGCTGTAATTCCGCAGCACAGGTAGAAACAGTGCAGTGACAAAAAGATCTTCAAACTGAATGAAAAGCAAAATGTTTTACTGCACACAGGTATGTAAATGGTAAATAGTAGTAGTCCGTGTATATAAAGATCTGTCCATGCATTTTTTGTTCAAATCTCTGTTAATGTATTTATCAATACAGTGGTGCTGTTGGCATTTGTTTGCGGATTATGGCTTTAATTTAGGAGGGTGACGGACAAAGACCACGTTACAGTAACGTTAGGTGGTTAAACAAGAGCAACTTCATGTGCCGACAGCTAGCTAATTACACATCAGTCAACTGGAGCTATCCCTAACTAATTTAGGTAACATAGCTAGCTAGCAGATACAAGACACCTGCACTAACGTTACTGCTAGCCCTTACGGCGAAGTAGTTAACGTTAACATGCCAGCAGTTTTCTAAAGTCCTTCCGTGAGGTACATTGCGTGCAGTTAGTTATATGGTTGGCTAACGTCTGTAGCAGCAAAGCTAGGTCATAACAAGCTGATGACATGACTCTTGTTTACATCCTTGTACCTGCTAGCTAGAAGGTTAGCACACCTTACGTTAGCCTCAATATAAAGACACGCAGCAAGCCCGAAACATGCAGCTATTACTTGTCAGACAACTGGGCATCGTCCGCTTCCTTCGCATGTATATCAATGAAGGGGAAGCCAGGTAAGGCTCATATTTACACACCAGTCTCGACGTCTCTAACAGTGTTCTCCTCCATCTTCCTTTCCATTCTGTTACAGAGCAGCGGACGCTCTCTGTGTGTTGCCACAGCAACGGAGCAGGAGGAAGAGGCGATGTCATCTCCATCAGTACACCGCTGCAGACATACAAGACAGTTTACATATGCAGTGCATATAGGTAAGCTTAGCCAAGTTCAGTTGTTGAATTGTATGTACTAAAATACCAGAATAAAACAGAAGCTGACATTGATGATTTCTGCACATAAGTGCAGAAATCATTAAGTGCACTTAAGTGCACAAATCATTAGGCTAAATACAGCAAACAAATTAGCTAAAACATGCAACTCAGAAACGCTGAGAAGCAATTTTCTAATTCCTGGTATCAGTCTGTCAGTGTGGCTCAGGAAAACTTGTGTCTTAAAGATATAGGCTAGCTCTGGTTTTTCCTTCTCTGTCTGAAAACCAAATTTTACAAACATTCCTAAAATGTTCTGTATTCATAGTTATAATCATATAATAATTATTATAATGAGGGAAATGTGCCACTGTGCAACATAATATACTTTTGACATTCACATTCTGCAGGCAACACTAAACTCAATATGATTCCCATTACACTGCCTGTAAATTGTAATCAGTATATTGTACACACCTCAGTTTTATTGCAGCCATACCTGCATTTTTAATGGTATTTTCAGAGAAAAAAAGCCAACCATTGCAGGCAGCAGCCAGAGATTCTGAATTATCCTATAAATTGATTAAAGCTGGAGGTTTTCTAGACAATTGGAGCATAGATGTCATCAGGGCCAATCAAGCCTGGCCCTATTCCTTTCCCATTACAAAGGCTGCACCTGATTAAGTACATCAAATGAGCAGCCGCACAACTCCTGGAGCAAGAGGCATACAGGCTGCTGCTAATTTTCAGGTTATAAGCTGTGTGTAACAGGACCAAATGAATAAGACCAGGGAGAGGGCAATGATTTTTCTCTCTATGTGTGATCTGAATTTGATGGCAAGCATCAACAGGCCGCTGAGTAGATAGGTCGGGCTGATTATTTCTCAGATGACAGGAAGAGAATTCAGAGCTGCTGTGTAATATTTCGTTAAAATTGAAAATTGAATAGCTGTCCTCCATGCTATGTCATTCCTTTAACACTGTGCCAATTAAAGAGCTCTATGGTGGTACATTCATTCATTTTCAAGAGGGAGATTTAAATTGAATTATGGAGCATGAGAAGAATGAATTAGATACGCTACATGTTTCCCTGGTTTCTCAGCTCTTATCAAATAGAGAGGCTGCATAGGAGTAGTTGAATTTACCGCAAGATCCTGGCTTGTCTCTGCCAGAGTTGAAGCACTTTGAGATACTGTTTGTAACCTGATCTTATGGCTGAAACTCACATTTGGTTGTTGGCTTTTTGAAGGACAGCATTTGAGTAAGAACATTATTTGCGATATAATTACAACTAAAACTATACTATAACTAAATACTATAAAAATACATAACATGACAAGATTTGTCAGATATGGTCATTTTTAAGGATATTGTTACGTTAAAGAGACACTGAAATGGTGACATTTTTTTAAAATATGCATATACTGTATATAAATCTACTCATTACAAACTATTAGAATATATTACTTGGTGTCCCATATTGGAACTTCGTAACTCAAGAGTCTGTGGTACCTTAATGATGTTAAAATGTATAGTTTATTACAGCAGTGCTTTGAGTCACATGAAGTCTTTTGTTCTTGATGGCATTCATTTTCTTTTAAAGCTTCATATTCTATATTGGTGTGTCCTCCTTTAAAACATGCCTGAAGGAGGAGAAAAAATAGCAACACTTTCAACAATAACCCCTCTTCTTTCTGCATGCACTCAGTATGTTTCTTGTCATGGTGTCTGCAAAGTGCAGCAATGATTTAATGAACACATCCATCACTGGAAAACAGAATAACATGAAAGAGAAATACAGTCCACACCGTGGTCTCTCCGATTTTAATTATCTCTCAGGAGAGTGTATTTTAATATGCTTCAATCAAAACGGTTTTGACCTCTAATGATTTCTGAACATATGAATGTGCTTCACATGTAGACAACCTGTCATGGTTTCATACAGAATCTACAGTAACACTGTGGCTATTTTAAGCATTGGTGGCTAGTGACTGGAAGACACCATCACCATCCCGTGCAGAACATATCAGAAACGGGCTTTGGCACTGCAAAGGTATTTTTAAGCTTGTCATTCTTTCAGAAAGATACTTTTTCTTTTAAACTGTAAAAATGTTGAAATAAGTCAGTGCTTGTAGCTCAGTACCGTAACTGAAAAAAAAAAAGAAGAAGAAGAATTTCTAGTTTATGTTTCCAGCCTGAAGCTTGATATGTGCGTGTGTGCTGAGGGAGCAAATCTATGTTTTCGTATTTGTATTCCAGCAAGTACAGGGAAACCCTTTTTACTCTAGCCAGCTAAGGACTTCCACACATGAAGTCCATCATCAATGAAGGAGGAAGTCATGCAAAAAATCAAAACACAGGGCACAAGTGGCAGCGGGCTGGGGACGGGTGGTTGTGAGAGGCGGGGGGGGAAGGACCAGAGACTAGCCGGCAGTACACAGAGAATCACTATGGTGACAGCAATCAGGGGGCTCAGGGGAGTGAGGCTTGGTCAGAGAGAGGAAGGCTTGAGAGGCAGCTGACTGAGGAATCAGCCCTCACTCTGGATGATTCAACTGACAGCTCCCTCCAGGGCTCTGCCGGACCAGCCATCCCCAGAGACCGCGGGCTTTACAGAACAGGGATGTGGCTAGCAGCCGTTTTCTGAGGGAAGGAAAAAATGGAATTGAAGCCAGGACAGTACAACAGTGTCATAAACACAGTCATGTCGTTGATGATACTTTCACATATCCTGCTACTGATGAAAATGTAAAAAGAGAAAATGTGCTAATTTATAACATGTAAACAATATTAAATGCAACATCCTTGATAAGTGTTAGTCTCTCTACATATCTTTTGGTTTTCCTGTTTTACATAAACATGCGTTAACACTAACAGCTTGCTAACACTTCCTCTGCTTTGTACCTTGCCGTTACCCCTTCTCTCATCCATTAATCGTCACCCTCTCTTCTCTCTTTATCTGTCACTTCCTCTGTCTCTCTGTCCCTTTCTCCCTCCCTCTCTGCTATGCTGGACAGAATCCACCTTAACAGATGGTCCAGTGTCAATAGGCTGCTATTAACTGGCCGCTCTCCCCACTCTGATCCAAGACAGCAAAAAGCACATTCAAAGCACTGGGAATAAATCCTTTGCCAGGCTGATGGAGCCACGAGTAAGACACCGCTAAGATTAGCATTAGTGATGATGATGAGATGATGATAAGATTATGGCTATCCCAATCACTCTGTCAGCATAATTTTCATAAAATATTTTCTCTTGTTATTTTCTACTAAAACTGCAGCTTCAATTTCATAAACATTTTGCCTTTTTTGCATACCCTAGATGCAGCTACAGTACACTGTGAGTCATACTCTGAAATCTCTTAGGTGTTATCGACTGAAACCAAGAGCAAATCATATCTTTGGCACAAGACTCCCTAATCTTTTTTTTTTTTCTTCCTTGTTTATTTGTTCCGTAGTTGGGATCTCCTGCCATGCCTGTGACTAGCTGCTTCGTCATCTCTCTGCCACACCCTGCTGAGGAAAAGGACAACCACCTGACCTTGATGCTCAGCCCACCCCTCACTTTTTTCCTCTACTGCTTATTACTGAGAGGTACTATTCATTTCCACTCTCTTGAAGTCTCTTGATAGTGTACAGGTTTTATTACATTCCATTACTTTACGTGTACCTGTCACAAAAACACCTTCAAGGAAGTGCTGAATTATTCCTGAATTTCCTTCCTAAAAGTCTCTGATAGTCCTTTTCCACACTTGAATCCACAACCTTTTTTTTGTAAAAGCCATAATTGGATAACAGGAACCGAACAATATTAGTCCTCACACCCCTAACCAATCCAGCTGTGTGTTTAATCTGGTCAGAGAGCGAGAGCTACTAAAAGTGCAAACGTTCCTTCACCATCTATACCTGTGTGTTATACACACACACACACGAAAAGAGGAGATTAGAGGAAAATCTAAAAGACAGGAGTGGCACGAAGAGGAAGGGATGTGGCGGCGATGGTGTCGCTGTTGCTAGAACAGTCTTCCCACCTTGTGGTAGCACAGTGAACTGTAGCTGCATCAATGCGTGCGCAATGGGGGGAGAGAGAGAGAGTGATGCAGAGAGAGATGGAGTGAGAGAGATAGAGCGAGAGAGGGAGGGAGAGCAAAGGAGAGAGCCAGAGGGAGTGATACAGAGAGAGAGAGAGAGAGCGAGAGAAGAGAGAGAGAGCAAAAGGGAGGGGAGTTTAAACTAAGTGCTATGTTGTGGGACAGGCTAATCTGCTAGCGAGCAGTGTGAGGATCGGAGCGTATTGTGTGAGCCAGTGTGCGGGGGACAGATAAGGGAGCCAGCCAGCCCGCCAGCCCGACCCACCGACTGCCTGACTGCCTGTTTTAATGTGCTGACTCTGGGGAGATTTAAAAGAAAAACAGCATATTGACTCCTTAGACGTGTGCGGAGACCCTGGGCACAAACGCCACCACTACAGCCACAGCCAGCAGAGGTGCATCAACAGACAGGGGGGAAAGAAAAAATTGAGCGCTGAAAAATCACAACTCCAAAATCAGAAAATTAAAGAGGATTTTTTTATCCCCCTCTTTTTTCAATTGATTTCATTTTTTCTTTCTTTCGTTCTCTTTTTTGTGTTCCCGGGACTGACTCCCAACTGTAGAGAAGAAAAAGGAGAGCAACGAACTGAAGAGAATCTGAAAATTAAAGGACAGAACGAAAAAAAAAAAGCACCGAATCTGAACATGTTCGAAATAAGCCGAACACTCAACGCCGCTTTGTTGAGCAATGAGGTAAAGAGATTTGGATTTGCTTCTTTCTCCACACCTCACCTGTGTATGTCTGCTGCCAACCATTCTGTCATGTGTGTTATTCTATGTCTGTGTGTGTGTGTGTGTCTGTACTCTTATGTATGCTCATAGCCAGAAGACAGAGGGGATGATTGATAACAGCAGCAGTTTATTATTATATTTCCCCGGCATGATAGTCGGTTCGGAGAAAAAGGGACTGCTACGCTTCTCACACTCATCCTGGCTTGTAATAATAAACGGAGAGCTAGTGCCTAGACTTTATATCCCCCTTTTGTAGCAAAACCAAGGTAGTTATCAAATCCATCCAGCATAGGCTTGCTTGTGAAATTGCCCACCTGGGGCTAAAATTGTATGTGTGCCTTCATGTGCACGTACAGTATTGCCTGTAAGTGCGACTGTGTATGCCTGTATGTGTGTGTGTTCACACATGCATTTGTGTGAGAGCAAAGTGTTCTGTAATCCCCCTCTACCTCCTCTTTCTTCTTGTCCCCCCCCCCACTCCCTCTTCTGTCCTTTACCATTCTCACCGTCCTTCCTACCTGCTGTTATCTGTTCTCCTTCCCTTCTCTCACACCCCTTCCCTCTCTTTTTTCCTCTCTCTCTCCCCTCCCCTCTCCTCCTGTGTCTATGTATGAGTGTGTGTGTTCTGTGAGCAGCGTCTCAAGATGATGGCGAGGTACGGGCAGCTCTCGGGACTAGCAGCCAGTGGCGTGGGCTCCGTCCCCGAGACGCACTCGCCGCTATTTCCCAGGGATCTCTTGTCATCGCCAGCCCAGATGGGCTACAGGTCACCCGTGGTAAGAGGATAGACAGACCAATATATATCCATCTCTTTAATAAACACAGGCAAGCATAATACCAAGAAAAGAAACAGGGGAAAAAAAGAGAGTGGTACTTAGTATGTGTGAATGTGTGTGTTGAGTGTGAGTGAGGAAAAGCGCAAAAGGGCAGAAAGAGAGCAAATCAATTGTGAGATTCTGCCTGTATCCCCAATGGATAGTATTAGTAAATATTTACATTGTTATGTTTGTTCAATTACGGACGCCTACTCTGTCTTTAGCCTCTGCCAGTCAGACTGTTATCAAGGGAATTCAAGGTGTTTATGTGTGTGCATGCATGCGTGAGTGTGTGTTTGTGTGGATAATATAATTTTAGGTTTGTTGTATTTTGTGAATTCTGTTAGCGTCTGCAGTGTTTGCATTTACCGTTTGTATTTTCCCCTTGATGATGAATTAACTTTCATAGTAAATCAAGAAATAGGCAGTAGTACGCCTATAATTTCACCATTTTTAACTTTATATAACATCCTTGAGAAGGAAAGATTCTTTTTTCAACGCCCTTAGGAAATGTACAGTTGTGTAAGATGACAGATTTCAAGTAACATATATAACTATCAATCTAATTCAATTCCAATAAACAGATGAGTCACATTAGCAGAGGAAGCAGAAACGCTGTAGATAGATGGGACATTTTGCACTGGAGACAACCTTACTCTGCCATTTACATAGAAAAGATTACTTCAAGGGGAAGGGAATGAGAGAGAAAAGGGGGCATGAGAAAACCCTGAGCGTTTAGGCAAAAGCGGTGTAAGAAAATCCCTGACTCGCCGCATTAAAGCGACATGAAGCTGTGGGTGTCTAATCCACTGTGGGCTCTTCATTGGTTCGGCTCCCCTTCAAACTGGCTCAGATCCACACCCCAGAGCCTCCCGGAAGCCTTCATAACCCACTGTCATGCAGCTGACTGTACCCAGGGGTTTCCGTCAACTGTATGCAAATGCACGGCGAGGATAAGCGGTGAAATACGTCCACAAGGAGTTGGGCTGTTTTTCGGTTTTTGCTTTGAATTCTTACACGAGTTCCAAGACGTCTATCCAGTGTTTTGTTATTATACAGCGAACAAAATGATTGTGTTTTCCACTGCCCATTTAGACTCACAAACAGTGTTATCTCCTGTTTGCATAAAGCTGCTGGACCATAAATTATTTGTTGAAACCAGTGGAACTAATTAGCTTAATTTATTATATAAATATGATTGACGTGTTAACATATTTTGATGCATCTTATCGGCATCTGATTAGATGGAATAACAGAATTTGAGGTGATTAGCCAGATGACCAAATGACTAGTGGCAAATTACATTAAATTTAACAGTATAAAGTCAGGAGAAAAAAAGTACCGACAAAATGAATTTAAAACATTGTTATTAATAACTGAGTGACTATGAGGTCCTCATCATACGTAGTTACATTTCTGGTTAAATGGTTTGGAAATGGTGTATTTTTATGATTTTGCACATTTGTCATCAATGTGTTGCTGGTGATGAGGCATGTTCCTGTGTGTGTGGGCGAGTGCACGTGTGTGTATGTGTGTGTAAGCTTGTATGGCTGTGTGTGCATTTCAAATTGTGCGTTCGTGTGTGTGTGTGTGTGTGTGTGTGTGTGTGTGTGTGTGTGTGTGTGTGTGTGCGCGCGCATGATTACCCTGTTTAAAAAAGACCATCGTTATAGTGATTAATGGTGCCTTCATTAAGCACAGCAAGATCATTTGCATACATTAGATAAATGTGCTGGAAGATTCTGGTGGCTCTGGTGTGTAAAGCTTCAAAAGCAGCATTGCAATTTTTAACCTTAGTGATATCAAACGGAAATACAATTCTACACCGGCAGCAAAACATTGCTACGTAAATCAAAGATGGATCAAATTTATTGCTTTATAAAACAGTTATTTTATCTATTAACCACTCTGTTTTTAAATATTACCACTCAAAATTAAGACACAATACTGTATTTCTAATTAATGCACCACTGCATTAAATGAGTGATTTTTGATAAATGAATAAATAGCTAAATGGTTTCGTCCTCCAACATACTACACGCCTGCAGCAAAGTTTACCATTACTTCCCCTGGCAACACTGTGTTCAGGTTGTTTAGAGCATTTGTGTGTGTGTTTGTGCTACATGTCTTGTGTCTGTGTGTGCATGTTCAACCGTGCAGCCTTTAAGCTGTAGGACAGTGCCCTTAAAAGAGCATTCAAATAATTAAATTCTGAACCCATCAGAACCCAGGCACACGGAGGAGAGATTCAGCATGCAATTAATGAAATTTTGACTTATATTCTTCTGCTCAAAATGAGCGTCCGCAGTATCCGTTTGCAGCATTAGATTGACAAGGCAATCTCAGCCATGTCACCTTACGCAAAGCGGAAATAATAAAAAAACAACAACATTTGAGCAAAAACTGAATTGCAAATTATTCCGTATTTCAGTCACTGAGATCTAATTTTCAAAGCCCACATCTAAAAACCTGCAGTGCGCCGTGCTTCAGAGCTGAATGCTGTTAATTTGTAGAAAGCTCCACTGATTACCCACTGCAGGCAGCTGCCGTTCTCCATGTGACACTAGGCTTTGTTTGACAACTCCAATCTTTTCTGTTTCAACATAAAAAAAGAGGGTTGCATTTCATCATTGCCACAACAACAAACAGGCAAAGAAGGAAGAAGGAGAAAGGGGGTATATGGCACAAAATCTGGCAAACATGTATGTAGCTACGGTATATTAGCAGCCAGGAGATAGTTAGAGGTCATCTCTATTTCATAACAATGATTAGCTTCTTCCATCTGCCGCTTGCTGCACTTCCCCTTTTGTTGATTGCAGTGTTCTCTATATCCAGGAAATTAGTTCATTTATGCTCCACAACCCTGCCGAACGATGCCACAGAGGGAAAAAGACGCTTATAGTGAGAGAAACAGAGAGATGGAGATATGTGCAAAATACAACATCTACAATAACAATCATGCCACAAGTACAATGGTGGTTGATTAATGCAGGACTGACAAAAACAAATGTGGTTACTGTATTATATTTTACTAACATGAACCATTAGGTGATTTGCCAAAAAAGATGAAGAGAAAAAGATAAAGGGAAAAAGATAACTGTCTTAGGGATTCAAAAGTGTTTGTGAGAAAATAAGTGCAAACAAGAAAAGGCCAAAATATATCCTTTAATCCTTTTCCTTTTTCAACTGCATTTACAGCAGCACATATGGATGAGATGTGGATGTGATGTAGTGCAGTGTTCAGCAAAGCTATTAGCTATAGGGTAGTGCTATTCAGCCATATCATCCCTATAGCATATATCAGACTGGAGCGGGTTATGACCGGACTGTGTCATAGAATTTACATGCAACATCATATGAACACAGACAGCAGTGTGTGTGTGCAGCTTTGTACGTGTGTGTACATCATGTCATGTTTGCACTTGATATGAGCACATGTGGTGTGTCAGTTACGGGGAACACAGAGAGGCTGAGAGACACTGTGAGGGGGGCCTGAAGGGTTCAGATTGGTGGGAAGAGCTATATGTGTGTGTGTGTGTGTGTGTGTGTGTGTGTATTTGCTGGCCACCAGTGCTGCAGGGAGGGCCTAGAGATCAGCAGCTGAGCCTGTGTCCCGCTGGGAGCCATCACTGCAGAATTGAGCAGGTGTCTGCAGGCTCATGCACAGACACACACACACACACACACACACACACACATA
>LKNJ01000057.1:1828-190409 GCA_002120245.1 Maccullochella peelii | reverse complement strand
GGGGTTTTTTTTTTTTTTTTTGTGCACACCCAACCCGGCAATTTAGCATGTCCGCAAGATGCCTTTTAGTGAGCATTTCATCACACATTACCATGTTTTTGATCATTACCTATTTTTCATACC
This sequence comes from Maccullochella peelii, assembly GCA_002120245.1. NCBI lineage: Eukaryota > Metazoa > Chordata > Actinopteri > Centrarchiformes > Percichthyidae > Maccullochella > Maccullochella peelii. Next base: position 190,286 of record LKNJ01000057.1, on the reverse strand, counting down.
CATCGACTCTGTGGGTGAGACATAAAAAAGGCTGGAGATGTGGATGTGATCCATAAACAATAGTCTAAGAACAGAACAGCCTGCTGCAGAAACATGAGCGCCCACGTCCAACCAAAGGTCACCTTTCTGCGTTCAGGTACTTTGACCTGGAAGTAATGACCTGTAATTTCACCTATATAATGGTAGTGGCAGGGCCCAGGATTTCTGAGTAGAGTTTGTGCACTGCTGAATGTGTCTTGACGTTCATGACAAAACAGCAGTAACACTGATCATGTCAATTCAACAAATAAACACTGAGTAATTATTATGGAGGTGGGCAAAGAGCAGAACCCATAATCCAAATGTAAACAAAAGGGTCGCCCCCACCACCAAAAACCAAAGCAGAAGATTTTAAACTGCAATTATTCCCACACTGATTGACAGATCTTTTAATACACAGATTAACATAACTAAATCTAAGCTATTTAAGTAGTAATATGATAATGATAATGTTTGTAAACAAGACTAATAAGCGGTTGTTTTCAATTATAATCTGTTAAGAAATAAACAAAATGCAGGTTTCTTTAAAGTCACAATCCCCAATGATATATGTAAAAAATAATCATATTTATGTGCTAAAAATTCAGACAGGGGCCTTGAGGTAATTAAAAAATGGAAAGATAGAGAACACAATTGTGTAAACCTCACCCATAATGCAAAAGCATGCAGGCACACATAATTATCACAGTTTATGTAGTAGTGTACTACTATATATCAGTAGTGGGCCTGTGAATTCTACTGGGGATTTACCTCGAGTCAGTGGCTACATTTGTACAGTTCAATAGGTTGAATAAACAAAATAATCTCACTTCCTGACATTCATTTTTCTTCTTTAATTCCAAAAAATCCCAGGGCTGCTCTTTTGCTAGGTAGAGGAAAGCATTTAATTTCGGAGACAAATTTGTTGCCTGTCTTGGACAATGTTTTCACATCCACTTGCAGTTTTTTTTCGTTTGCCTTAAAGGATAAATAGAGAGAGAATAATGAAACGGGAAAGACGAGAGAAAGTAGCATTGTGTTTTCAAATTTGGTGAGTTCTCGTATTCTGTTATTTGCAAACAAACAATTACTATATAACAGAAAAATTTCAGAGGTTTTCGTCTAAATCTAATGTCATTTTAGGTCGACATAACGTTCCCTGTAAAGAGCAGTCTGAGGTGTGTATTGGATTTACTGAATTAATTATAAAACTGTCAAATCGTTCTGTAGATATGTCAGCCTTATAAACTTTGACAAAAGAGGTATTAACCAGTGCAAGCCCTTTACTGACCTGTCTGCGTCTGTGATAATCTCACAGCTCAGCCGCCTCCTTCACAATGGACACAGATTTATAATGCAAACAAAATCTTCTGACAAAAATAACATTCAATCGTCTTTTATCAAAAATGACATTTATAAATTATGCACTTTGCAGACCCCAATTTGAGATATCACATAGAACAGACACCCACTTTGTAGGTGAGGACTCCTGACCAGACATTATCTGGCAGTCATTTTAAGAGCAGTGATGAGAGGAAATGTGCCTTGTTGTTGGCAGCTCAGCGCCTGTTGATGCCGAGCTGACTAACGCTGCCGATACTTGAGTGATTGTCTGCGTCTGGGATCCTGGCAAGTTGATGAACAACACTATTTTCAGTCCTCTCAGAATTGATAGTTTCAAAGCCAATGTGTTTTTATTGATTCACTAATTGCCAGGGATGAGGCAAAGTATCTGCAGTCACCATGAATAAATGATGTATGGCTGACTTGTGCATTAGTGCCGAGGAGGAGTGACCATTCAAGTTACAGTAGCTGGCCACTGGCTCCACTGGGAGGTGTCTGGTAGTTGGGGCCTGTGTATGCTGTAAGTACAGAGAAAAAGTAAAAATAAAAAGTAAATTGATTTTTTTCCCCCAGTTGATTAGCTTATGTAAGGCAGCTGTTCATGAAGGGCAAGCTAAATCAAAATAAGATATTGGAAATTGATGAAAATACTTATTTTTGCCCAAGAGGAGGCTAACAGTTCCTCTACACAACCCAGGGAGATGCAACAACAGTGTCATCATTATCTGCTAACCTTTTACTCCCTTTAATAATAAATGTTTTCTCACAGCAGCATTCAGGTTTAAACAGTATACCATGGAGTCTGTCTTGAGCTGTGTATTTGTGACTGTAAAGTGAGCTAATTTACAGGAATACAGACATTTTGTAAAGAACTTACTTCTGTAAGAGAAATATTGTAATTTACCTTTTTGTTGTATTATACATTCATCTGTCTTGGCTTAATTTAATGTAACATTATAAATAGTGCATTTACTCAGAACAGGACTTTGTTTTTGTACACAATGTCTTGTTATTTTCACAGTGGAAAAATATTAAAGAATTTCTTTCTCTTCAATTGGCTAAATGCTTCAACCAAATAATTGAAACATGTCTCCAAGCATGTAGGCATTTAAACTGAACCCCGGCAGAGTTTTTCTTGTTGTGCATTGCCCACTTGCTTTTCTTCAAGCATGAGAAAGGGCGGTTAAGCATGAAGTGACATTTGGAGAGCTGGATTTGTGCAGCCTGGGCATGTTTTGGTCCACAGTACCGCAGGCCAGCCCTGTGAAGGACTCTGGGTGCGTCTCACTTCTAAAAGGTTATTCGTTATCAAAAGCCGTAGTGCAGCCATTTATGGAGATCTGATAGTGTGAGGTTTTTGATGAGGTTTTAAACATCATTACAGATGGCAGGTGACTCACATTTTTCCACCTGGGGTTTGAGTAGGAGATTCTGTAAAAGAAGAAAACGGGACTAAAATAAATAATGGAAATACAAAGGTCTGAAAGTGAACAGCAGTCTAAAGAATCTCAAGTGAAAAGTGAAAAAAAAAAGTGCTTAGTGTTACTGTAGTGTCTGTGTGTGTGTAGGTGTAGGTGGGGGGGGAGTTGTGATTAAAGCCTCCACCAGATGGACCACAGCAGTCGCCCTGTGAGCATGGATGTACCCCGACCGGGATCAAACGCAAAACGGGCTGCCATCCCCACAGCCCCAAAGCCCACCACTATACCCCATGATCCACTGACCTACCACACTGCAGAATGCCCACCGCTTCATTTCACACATACAGAGTCATCCGGTTTATACTAGAAGACAGGAGAACAGAAAATAAAACGTTTTGCTGTCCTAGTCATCATGCCCATCTTTGAGACTCAAGAAACTCCAAATACCACAATTAGATGCCATTACGTTTACTCTTAATGACAATTAACAGCAAGACTAAACTTCATGATCAGTGTGTGAGCTGCTGGCCTGCTGAAGTTGAATGTCACCCCAAGCTGCGGACCACTCTGTTGTCCAAATGGACACTAATCCACCAGAGTCCTGTTGAGAATACACTCTCAGTGCCAGAACACATGCCAGACTCAACAGCCAATGCATAGCTAAGCCTCTCTGGGCACCTCTACAAACCTTCTCTCATTTGTGTTAGGCTACAGCCCCAAAGACCCACCATTATCTCCTCCATAAAAATTATTTAAAAAAACATCAATGTGTTTGCTTAATAGAAAGGAGTGGAATACGACAATGTGTTCTGGTTTACACCTTACATTTCTTGTGAATGCAATGCTTTCGTGAATGTTTTCCGTGGTTTTCTTTAGACAAAACAGTAATTAATCAAAACATAGAAAAAGCAGTTATCTACGCATGATTTTGAATTAAATCTACAAAAGTGGGGTGCGTTTCTGCAGAGTTTACACAGCGATTGAACAAGCGTTTGCTCCCTATTCCGCAGATAGAGACAGAGCGTTCAGCCTGAGTTTTCAAACAGCCCCCTGTCACATCTCTGCAGTCTGCAAAGCTCCAGCCATACCAAACAGCTTTGAGTTAAAGTGGAAGAAAGTGGCTGTGACAAATGCAGCACAGCCTTGTTCCGGGATCAGCATGAAGAATTCATTTCTGATCTGAGGAGTTTCTACCAGGGAGAGTGACACAGGCAGGGGTTAAGCTGACTGTCTATCATGCCCACTGACACAGAGGGAAGAGGATGTAGGAGGAAAGCTTCAACTATATTTGTTAAATTTTTACCAAAATACTATTAGTATTTAATACTAGTAGTATGCAATGCAGTGTATATTTAAGTAAGTGCCTCCATGAATTCACAGTCTTAGACTGGCAGGACCAAGTTGGATTTAGTTACAAAAAGTCTTGCAAAAACTAAGGCAAAATGTAAATTTTATATTCAATTAACACCAGAAACACTGAACTCAAAGCATTGAGCTGTGACTGTGTAATTAACGATGCATTGTCAGTCATGATCTCAACATGTTTTCACTCCTTTCAGTTAGTTTGTCAGCAGGATGTCTCAAAAATGTATGAATGAATATCCATGGCTTTGAATAATGAGCAAATTATTAGATTTTGTTGGCTAAATTGGGATTTTGGGTAATAATTAGCATCTTTAACCATATATAACTATGAAAACCGTGTACACAGAGATTGTACTACAAATCCAAAGGACATATTTTCAGGGTCAGGAAATGATTTCAAGATAAACTGTGAGAGATATGCTTGATGTCTTTGTAACAGCAAGTTGGATAGTTTTATCACTGCGATGGTCTGTGCCTTGGTCTTTGACCTGATGAATTGGGATTTTCTTTCAGTGTACATAGACTTTGGTTCTCATCTGCACCCATTTAGTGTTTCAGTGACTGGCTGTGAACTTGACCGTCCTCCCAAGATAATTTAACATCATTGTAGCGATTCTGCTCTTCCCTCTTAAGGACATCAGTTTCCTCTTTGGAGCAGCTTTTGTTGCATAACTACTCCCAACTGCTCCCCTCTATTACTAAATTGTCAGAGCACCATGGCATAGATCGCCCTGCTTATGAAGAACAAGAAACAAGGTGATTTGATTGAAAGTACAACAGCAATGCAGGTGCACTGTGCTCCTCTGACCATGAAATTACTAAAAATCTGTATCCACACTGTGTGCACCATTAATTCCTGAAAATAAAGCCCCTGGTCTTAACACTGAAAGCAAACAGCAAAAGTCAACTGAATTCAAACCGCCCATTATTGTCCGCATACAGCTGCATTGTGTTAATAGCTGTCTGGTGTCTGGGATTCAGTGATGCTGAGTTTGTCGCTGGGCAGGGGGACAGGCAAGTTGAAGGCTGTGATTCTCATTTGTTGATTGTTACCGGCAGAGGGTGGACACCTGCCAGGAGAGAGGCGATCATCAGTCTGAGTAGCACAGCAAGATGCTACTACTGCCAGAACTTCAATAGAGCAACTAAATCTATCCTTCAAGGGCAAATCAAAAAAAGCCTAAGTAAGCCGCAGCATACAGAGGAGTGTGTTCTGGGCTATTAAATGTATTAGGCTGTTTTACTGCATAGACTGCTGTGATATTTTGAATTGAAATCAACCAGGCCTGATAAGTATTGCGTTGTTCTCCATATATCTTTTTTAAAATGGTGGGTTTTTTATCGTCAATTACAGTGCTGTTGCCATCCAGTGTAACAGAGATGATTCAGTTTCATATTGTGTTTTCTGTCTTACGACTTTGGTTGCATTAATTTGCTCTGAACCTGACTAGCAATTGCGAAGATCAGCTTTGCTGCAAAACACAAGTTTTCCTTCTCTTGTTAATAATCAAGGTATTTTCTTCCAGCACTTTGAGGTAACACCTCTGCTGGAATCTTCACTTCTCCTCCTTTAAATAGAAGTCTTATTATGCAGAGTGAAACACAAGACAGGTGTTGAAACACTGCATCTGACAGTTAACAAGACTCAAACCGAAAGCACCCACAATTATCACTGTCTGCACACTGCATATTCAAACCTGCTATACTGTGCACACTATTCTTTGCCTGCTCTTTCACACTTGTATCAGAATACTATGTGTTGGCTGCTACCAGAGTATATTGTGCTTGTACAGTACCGTGCCACCAGTATATTCAATCATTCAAACCTGGAGATTCAGAAAAAAACTATTTTTGGGTGGGATTTTTCAGGGCGTGGCAGAGATATAGCATTGTGAGAACCAGAATGTGTAAGAGAGAGTAAGAGGGACAACACAAGCCTGCAGTTAATCCATTAAGTTCTGTGACTAGGAGGGGTTTAGGGTGGAGAAGCAGGGCAGAATGGAGGGCAGGAGGAGTTCATGACAATTAGCCAGCTCTCTGCTTTCCGAATTAGCAGACTGGAAGCACAGACTGAAGCACACTTCTTGGGTCCAGCCCTCAAAGCTCCGGTTCCACGGCAGTCACAGTGTCAGACCGTGACGCACTTCATAAACCAAAATGTTTTGTGTTTTTGTCTGTGTGGCATGCACGGTGTGTGTGTGTGTGTGTGTGTGTGTTTATGGATGTGAGCCAGAGCCAATCAGTGAGATGGGGTTTCACATTGCTGACAGTATGGCTGGCCCTCCTGGGTTAAAGCCACAAAAGCTTTTTAACTTTCAAACTTTACAAGAGGAAAGAAATATAATTTACCTCCTCAAAAACTATTTAGCATCAGTCATCATCTAAAAGGCCAAATAATGCATCAACGCTATGCACTTTTTTGCAAAGTCTGACAAAATGGGAATGTCATTAAGAAAGAGTAGTCTTTTTTAGTCATTACCCTTAATTACTTCTTTGACATTTTTACAATTTTCAGTGCTGTATTGCATTTTATTCACAAACAGCATAAACTCATTACAATACATACACTACATTGCAATATCTCTAACATCCAGACTAAAGTATCTCAGCATGAATGCCCTTGATAGAATATCTCCACCGCTCCCTCCATCTGTCCATACACAATATTATAATGCACAGTGTGTACCCTTAACTAGGACATGGCAGCAACATGGTTCCATCTTTGGTATGTGTCTGTATACGCACACTCCATAACACAACACACTGTAAAGAGCAGATTGTGTTTATAGCTAATTTACTGAGTAGTGGCAGTCACTTTCATTGCTTTATAAAACCAGTAGAGCAATTTAGTGAAATGACACGCCGAGCAAGTCAACTGTGAGAGACTATTTTCACTTTCAAATCATATTCTCATTTAGAGAGAGAGGTTGTTTGGATTATAGAGGGAGAAAACAACCTCAAAACACTGTCCTTTATGAAATAAGAAAATTATTACCCTCTATTTTCACCCTACATTTTACTTCCTCTAAGACATTAAAGGTTAAAAGTTGACTGCATACAAAGACAAAAAACAGAGATGTGATTTGTTATTCAGTCATCGCCATGGATCTGACTTTCCATTCTTTACAGTAGGGAATTAAAAAGCAACAATTAAAACATGGTTGGGAGGAGAATATTAGAGGCAGTGAGGTGGAGAATGGTTTTTCCCAGGTCCAACTCAAAGCCTTTATTAAATTCAAAGGTCAGAGCAGGAGGATAAAAGATAGACAGGAAACTGTGGGTTTGTTGCCTGTACTATTCAGCTGCAAATTTTACTTCTTTCTGCTCTTTGGCGGAAAAGATACGGAGGCACAAAAAGGAAAATAGACAAAGATGCACTTCTATTTTAATCCATTTTCTTTGTGTTTCCTTCTACATTACTCTCCCTCTGTTGTGTTATATACAATATGATCGGTACAAATCTCCAGACTGCAAGTGCCAGCATATTCTATTCTATCTGAAACAATAGCAAGCCTGTTCAGCCCATCTTCCCTTGTGTGTGCGTGTGTGTACGTCTGTGTGTGTATGTGTGTGTGTGTGTGTGTGTGTGCATGTGCACCTCAGTACTTCTCAGGCTTAATTGAAGGTGTAGTGAGTATTCTCATTAGTATGTCAGGCACATGGTTCCGCTAGGCTAGCTAGCTAGCTGTAGCTAACCAAACAGGTGGAGAGGTCAGGGGTGAGGTGGAGAGACTGGGGAGCTTTAGTTCACTGCTCCCTTTTTGTCTGCCAGAACGGGCCTTATTATTCCCAGCACTTTGTCTTCTTCCTGTTTTCCTCTTTCCTAGCAGTATTTTCTCAGTGTGTTCATTTGGGAGCTCATTTGTGAAGCTTCTTGAGTGTGTGGTTGAAATTCACGCTTCAAATTTGTATAAATACACATACTGTAAATGTAAGTGTAGAGTACGTATGTGGTGCATGCTGAACAGAATATCATACACTGTTCACAATGTGGGTTTACAGTGGATTATGTTTACACAGCAGAGTTACAGAGGACATCGTTTAGCTCTAGCATTCAGACCATAACAATTCATACTGGACCTGATTTGCATTAGATGCTTTGGAGACCTGAATATCAATTTGCTGCTATAGTCAATTACTATGAGGTGACAAAAAGTACAGTCAATGTTTTACAAAGTGTAACTTGTAGGGCTGCAGCTAACTATTAATTTCAGTATCTTTCGTTTTTTTATTTCATCATTATTATTAGATTGATCACTTAGTCTATAAACTGTCAGTGTGCCCATCACAATTCCCCAGAGCCCAAGGTGACATCTTTAAATTGTTTTGTCTGACCAACAATCCAAGACAAAGCAGCCAAGCAAAGCAGCAAATCTTCACATTTGAGAAGCTGGAACCAGAGAATGATTTGCATTTTTTGCATAATAGTTGACTTAAACAATTAATCAATGATCAAAATTGCTGCAGATTAATTTTCTATTGACTGACTACTCGATTAATAAACTAAATGTTTGAGCTCTGCTTGCTAGTTGTGTGCATCTACAGATCCTGTAACCATGACTTTATTTGTATTAATAAATCTAATCCAAAAACGCAACATCAACCAGGAATTTCATATCTATTGGCTTTCACACTATTATAAATATTGTGTAAAACCTTTTAGTGACACATTATAGTCACTTGCCAATGGACTATCAAAATAAAGTGTGATCCTCTATCCCAGGTCTTGAGGTGGTTGGAACAGAGAAATCTCTTTGAGCTTAATGGCTGTCCACTAGTTACATTAGCTCTGCCAGGCCTCACACAGCTGAATGCTAATTGAAACAAGCATGTGAATAAGAGTCGACTTGCTGACTGTCTTATTGCTGTGTTTTGATCTCAAATATTACCAGCCTGAGAGCATTTGTTAAAAAGTCAGTTACATGAGGCTACATGTTTATATCTACAGCATAAGGTGCTTGAATGTGTCAGTGCATTTGTGAGACAGTGTGTACATGTGTGTATATTTTGTGTGTGCATGTGTCCGTGCACATGAATATGTTTATGTGTGCTTATCAAGTATCGTGTGGGCCAACATGCCTTTCAGTATGTGCATTCTGAGTGTATACATGTTTGTGTGTGAATGTATAGGTGTGAAGATACAGCCAAGTACTTCTGCCTGCCAGGTAACAGCGTTAAAGGAAGCAAGAGCTCCCTCTTCTTGTCTGCCAGAGATAGGGGCCAGCTGGACAAAATCAACCAGAGGCAGATTTGCTGCTGGGCATAGGCAATTAGCTTTTTATAAATATTCAATATTTCTTAACTGTAATGAGGATTATAATATAATAAGGAATATGTAAGTCCTAATTTGATAGTAGCATTTTATTAAATAATCTGTAATTTCTCCTCAAAACAATAGACCGTTTTGTGCCCAGTTACTTATGGTGCATAGGCTACTACAGTTAATACAATTCTAAAAGGAGCAACTGCTTTAAAAAGAGCATTTTTTGGGCGGTGTGATGGTCGGACCCCTGAGAAGCACCGACCCTATGGTGGGGTTTTTGTTGAGGAACGAGGAGAACTCCTGCTGCTGTTGTCAGCATGGGAAGAGAGGTCCACACATGGCATAACAACAGGGAGTATAAACACTGCAGCAACAATGCAGATAACCTGTTTTCTATACGAGCTTAATGACAAAAGAAGGGGCGTATATGACTGCGGCTATAAACTCTACGTGCACGAGGTAAAGCGTAGTAGACTGATTGTATGCATAATTATTAACAGTCAGGTGCGGGATAATTATGTGCAGTCACTCACGAACATAAAGTCACCTTAACTGCTTTAGCATCTACCTTTCCGCATGATGCTTCCCTACTCCCCACGCCGTGGACCACACGAGCCTGCCTCCTCCACTCCCATCCGCGAGCGAGCGCACCGCCCAGTCTGCACCTACCCAGCCAATGGGAGACCGCGCGCGAGGTGACTGGACATTCCATAAATGGCTTTTGGGGGAAAGGTAGAGGGGTGTTTTCTCTGAATCTTTTCCTTTGAGTGGATTCTCTTTTCTCGCCGTGTTCTTTTGTTTTAGTTTTGTTTTTACTGAGCAATAGTGTTTGTTTCCTCTCTTGCACGGGGCAGAGCTGCAGGTCTTCCACACCCACGGGTTCGCTCTGTTTAGTTTTTGGCTCCGCTAGACTCACTACACCACCACGTCGGTTCATTCATCCTCTCCAGCACGCTGCCGCTACTCCGTCCGATTCTCCTCGCTGACTTCACCGGCTTTTAGCCTACAGTTTGTCCGCCGTGCCTACCGTTACCGTCCGTAACACCCCGTAACAGCTTGACACAAGAATGGTCATGGTGAGTAGTTATCGTAGGGCACATGTTTAATATCGGACCCGTTTGTCCCTTTATTGTGCTTTCATTCTGCAACCAGCTGGGCTTTATTTTAATGCAACCATATAGCGTACCGCAGCAGGCAGACAGGTAAGCGCCGTACTGATTTGTTTTGCCTATACAGCATACATATTGACAGCCGCTTTCAGTGTAACGCCTTCCTTTTTTGATTTAGGCTACTACAGAATTATTTAAAAAGAGTTAACTGCATCGCATTTATAGGCTACACCTGTATTGACAGGTGTGTGCCGACTGCCCGAGTGTTAGTGTGCGTGCATCCGTTCTGATATTATATTTAAATTATGAGTCATCAACATAGACAATTTTGGTCAAATTCTGTGGTTTTATTTGGAAACGATGTAGTAGTTTTTGTAGTAGGCTAGTATTTGTATTATTTAGAGAGAGAGAGAGAGAGAGAGAGATCTGATCCACAATTCCTGAAATACCTCAATCATTTTGTAAGACAAATCTGTAAGACAGTCCTGTATGTAGGCTATGTGTACAAGTGTGTGTGTTTTGTGGGTAACGGAAAGAGACAGGGAGTAAGAGGGAATGAGATAGTCTGTATACACAGCAATGTAGTAAATGTACAGAGGATTTTAACATGCACCCTGTAATAGCTAATTTATATACACAGTGCTGCACAGGCATCCTATTACCATAGTGCCTGAGGCTGCAATCACTCTCCTAGAGCTCTGCTCAGCGCTGCTCTGCCCAGCTCACTCAAGCACAGACCTCAGCAGCGATTGATTGCTTTGCTGGGATTCAGAGAGCCTTTTCTCTGCCAAACCAGGCTGAGGCTGGCGTGTGCCGACTAGGGCTCAGAGCCAGCCAGAGAGCGAAGGTGTTAACACTGAGGGAGGGGGGAGGTGAGGCCAAGGGATGACAGGCAAGCAAGAAGCCAATCACAGACTCTAAAAGAGAGGTGGTGGTGGGGGGAGTGGGCGGGCTCTGACCTTCCAGCTGAGCAGGCGACTGACAGACTCTAAAAGAGAGGTGGTGGTGGGGGGAGTGGGCGGGCTCTGACCTTCCAGCTGAGCAGGCGACTGGGCGGGTGGCTGTAGGAAGGAGGGAGGGCGGTGGGAGGGAGGGCGGTGGGAGGGAGGGAGGCAAGCTTGCTGCAGCCCAGCACTCTCTCATCCAGGCTCACCATTCTCCTCTCAGCATCTGTGGAAGAAGGCGATGCTTGCTCCATACGCCCTCTAGTATGCCTTTCTTTGCTCGCCGCTAAGACTCAGGCAGAAACAGCGAAGAGAGGCAGAGTGAGAGGGAGAGAGAAAAATCAGTGTCACAGGAGACGGGAGACTAAGACAGGAAGAGAGTAGGGGATTCTCTTTGCTGAGGCGTTGCTGTAGCTGTTGTGTGAGGAGAGAGAGCGTGAGACAACGGCTGGCGTCTCCCAAATGGAGTGGAATGGGTTTAAGATGGTAAGGAAGAAGGCTACAGGCAGCCTGCCACTATACTCCACGGTACATTGTTAACCATCGTTTCATTTTGGGCATGGACAGGGGCTAGAGCAGATTGTAGTTGTAGATATACTATCACCCCACAGTCAGTATGTATTATACTCTTTTAGCTCAAGCAGTGCAGTGAGACTATTGAACCATTTGTTGTGCAGAATGTGAAGTTCCTTCTTACAGGGAAGAAGGATACAGCAGGGGGTTAGACTGGCGGGGTTTGTGGGCAGGATGAGAAACTGAGGGAGACAGATGGAGGGATGGAGCCAGATATCATGCTAATAGGAGAGGTGTGGAGGCAGGAGTAGAGGTAGGGAAAAATGGTGAGAGGAACAGAGGGAGGGAAGGGTTAAATCGGGGAACAGCACCCATTTTATGTTGAAGCCAAGGCTGTAGGTGTCCCCCCCTTTTCCTGCCTTTGCACCACTCTGAAATATTTACCTGCGTATAGTACTGCAGCGGAGATGGAATGCACATTGCTTATGCTGAATATACTGTAAGATCGTAGGGAAAGTGGACTTTTGTGGATTTTATATTCATGAATGCAAAGTAGTCCTTTTTAATTGAGTGGACATGTTATCCGTCATGCTGCTTGTGTACACAGTGCGAGTTTGTGTTGTCCATGTGTTGTGCCAGAGCTGGAGAAAGATGGAGTAGGTGTATTGGAGTTACACGCATGCCTGGATTACAATAGATTGTAATGCTGTGCATTCTCTAAATCGTAAGCCCATTGCTCATATGAGTGTGTGTGAATATGCCTGTGTTTTCTCAGCTATTTGTTTGGCTGTGTGAATGGGTGTCGGCATGAGTGACATAATAAGCCATCCAATAAGTCATCTGCTTTGCTCGGCTTCCTAAGACTCACTTTAACTTTGCATATGTTTATCCATTCATCCATCACATCCAAGTGACGGAGTAAGAGGTTTGCTAACAAAACTAGAGGCCATACTTTTTCTTCCTGCCGTTTTCACCTGTCATAAGAGAGTTTTATTTCATTACCAATACTGCGTCACCATTCTCACTACAGAGTCAATAACATTATTTTGCAATCTCAATGCATCCATCTGTCTTCAAAATGGTTCTCTTACCATGCACAAAGTGGACTGACTCAATTCTGTATTTGCATGAAGAACAGTGGAAGCATTATTCATTTGTCGGCAAGTAAATGTTTGATTGTTTGCGTGCTGGCCTCTTTCCATTGGATGCAATCAAAATGCTAATTGAAACGAAGGCAACTTCCCTGTTTGGTGACTAGGCTAGTGACGCTAGCTGGTATGCTCCCTGGACACTCACAGCTGGCAGCCTAGTGTATGTGCATAGGGAGTGAAAAAGTCGAATGTTCATCAGTATTGGAGGTATTAGATATGAGTGTGCACCATGAAGCCTCCTGATGGGAACCAGTGGGGGATCTGGGCTAGAGACAGGCCATCATTTCATGCACAGACACAAACACACGCACACGCACTCACACACAGATACTCACAAACATACAGTGGCTCTATTACCCTCAGGCAGAACACCATGAGCTCCAAGGTTACACATCAATGCTAATAGGGTGGGGTGTGTGAGGAATTTATTAGCTACAGCGCACCGACCGAGTGTGTGCTTAGTAATTTAAATGTAACTGAAGATCAGAGAAACATAAGATAAGCACAGGTGCTTGGATATGCAGTCCTGGGGTGATTATAGGCCTGAGGAACAATGAAGGGGATTCACAGAAATCCAGTAAGAAATTATGGATGTTGAGCTAACAAATAAAAGTTAAAGTAACAGGATAATAAAGAACCTGAAAGCCTGTGTGCTGTGTTTTGTATGTCTGTGTTATCGGTTCTGTGTGTTTGTGTGTGAGTGAGTGTGTATATCAGAAGGGCGACTGACGTGTGTCTAGATGCAGAGTGACATGGTTAACAAGAGCCTGATTAAACACATAGCAAATAGATAGAGTGAGAGAGAGAGGGAAGGAGAAGTGGTCCAGACATAGGAACAATTGCCTCCTAATCTTCTTTCCTGGATTCCTATGCTCAAACATTAGCTCTCTAGGATTTATTGCAGGTGGGTGTGTCACATCATGTATGTAGATAAACCTGTAATTGATTTGCATGGTGCTAGTAGAGCTATAAGACTTAGCTTACTGTTAGCATGATAGAGGAATTTAAACTTAACCTGGCACTAAGTGCACAGATATTTTATGTTTCTGATTATCCACAGTCATAAATATCAAAAAGTAAAAACTGTAAAAATGTACCATAATTAGTACAGAAACTGAAACTGTTCCTCTTCTTCTCATTTCTAACTTACTCCAATCTTGTAACATTTAGCTGCTGTGAAATAAATTGCTCAAAAATTTAGATCATCCCATGACTATTTGAGACCTCTTGTGATAAACTAACAGCTAAAAAACTGAGGCAGACCACCCAGACCAGTGCTCTGTTGAAATCTTCATCACGGAATAACAAAATCTAAGCATCCTGTTTTTACTTCCTTTAAACTGTATAGAACTGATTTTCAAAATGGTGTATGGCTTATTTGATAGTTTGTGATTGTTTTAATGAGCAGCAGTAAAATATATATTTTGGTGGAAGTGTATAATGCATGTTGTGGGTTTCATTGTTTCTCAGCATGTAGTATAAGAATGTCATACTGACTTTCAAAAAATAGACTTTATAGAGGGACAAGAGGTAAACACTAGCTAAGTAGAGGGCCTTTAGCATTCTTATGCTTTGTGTTTTGTGTGCGTAGTCATGGTTGTGCTGCTGTTAATGTTGTTTGTCAGTTTTTCACATTCACAGGTTACGCTGCAGTTCATCACATCCACAGTAATTAACTACAGAATGGTGAAATGTCAAATGGTCACATTGTGTGTTTGTGTTTATGCATTCGTAGTATGGTTCATGTGTGTAGTTGTTAATTAATATACATGTGGGTACACATAAAGTAAATGGCTAGTGTGTGTGTGTCAGGTGTGTATCATACCGTACATGCCCCCTCCTCTCTCAGTAAATTATTCTCGTGCAAAATATGTATATACTCCATAATACTAATATCTATAATTAAATAGATGTGGTTGACTGGTGGTGTTGCCATTGCTATGGCATATTTTGATTGTGTACATTATGCAGTCTATCAGTATTTTGATGGTACAGTGTCTGTATAAATATCGCAAAATATTTTATTGTCTGTACATGTCTTTTCCACTTTCCTTTAAACAAAAGCTGGATGGAAACAGTTAATGAGCCAAAAGCCTGTTTGAATAAGAAGCTGCTGTAACAATCTCTGTCCCAATTAGCACGCTTTGGTTTTTAAATATTCCTTTTGTGTGAGGCCTAAACACACATGAAGACTCACAAAACGGTCACGTTGAAAATTTAATAGGCTTCCACAGCGATTTCCTTCATTTATTTAAAATGTTTTTTTTTCCCTCTCTCTTTAAAAAGCTAGAAATCTAAGAGGCATGGCAAGGCATTCTGCTGTGAGGGGAGCAGCATTCACAAATACTAGACCTAATTCCTTTGGCAGCAGCTCAAACTGCTACAGACAGACACATAATCAGCTGGGGAGTGTTAGCGCCTCAGCCCACTAGCAAACACAGGACCGAGCCCTTGTTGTGCATCGCTGCTTTTCAGAATAAATATCCCGATGGAAAATACAGTGGGAGGAAAGAGGTATTCATGTGTATATAGCTCTTTGTTCAGTCAAAGATACAGAAGGAGAGAGGAACACTGGCTTTCTTAGCTATGTTACGGCTCATTCTTTCTCGATCCTCTCTCTCTCCCTCCCTTCCTTCCTTCCTCCCTCTCTTTCTCTCATCCTCCACTGTACCCTGTATGTTTTGGTATTCATACAGATGTTTGGATTTGAGTGGCAGTTTCTCCTGAGACTGTGCACAAGCGCCAGACTCGTCTCATCTGCAATTTTGCATCCCAGGAAAAAAGGGAACAGAAAGCAGCGGAAAGCATCAGCAGGCAGACAGGCTCTGCGTGTGTGTGTGTGTGTGTGTGTGTGTGTGTGTGTGTGTGTGTAAGAGAGAGAGAGCGTGTGTGTGCACGTTGCCTGTTGTTTGGCTTTGGCAGCTTAACTGGCCCCAGCGCTGTTGCTGTGTGATGTTTAAAAGACGTTTCAAGGTCATGGTTTCGACAGGCCTCACCGCCTCTCACATATTAAACATTTATATATTTTTGTAGCCAAATGAATTATAGAGTGAACATGCAACTGGACATGCTACAAAATGGCACCATTTTTGTTGGTAATAGACACATTAGGGCCTACAAACACAGCATCCCACATGACAGCCTCTAGCCTGCCTTATCTCATCAATAGCAACACTAACACAGGGACAAAAAAGGCTGATCTTGCTCTGTGCAGTATACCAAGACACTGGAAAATCCCACAGCGGCAGGAGTGGGGATTTGGAAGGTCCATCTGCAAGTGAGTTGTAGGCAGTGACTCATCGGGGCAGCTGTGCATAAAGATCATAATGCTTGAGCTGTCAGACTTCATCTAAAAGGAAAAGCCATCTCCTCATGAATTATTAGAGAAAATATAGGCAAGGAGGTAGATAATACCCGACTATTTTCTTTCGTCAGTCAGAGGTTAGGTTTGCCGTTTTGATGTAGCACACGTGAGACCCGAGATAGCCAACCAGTTAGACACACTGGCCGTTATCAGGCCACAGTTTGAGATAGTTCTGATAATGGAGGTGTTTCTCCCAACAGGAATATGGATTCTCACAGTCAATGCATATTCCCATCCAATCCACAGGAATGCTGTCCTTCATACACAGTCTAACTAGATGGAAATGGAGGGAATGTGATATCCGATGCTTATCGAGACAGCACCTGTCAAGTTGATATTGGGAGGTAGAGAGAGAGAAAAAAAAGTCAAAGAGAGAAAAGAAAGGGAGAGAGAAAATGGGAACAGTAGAGAGAAAGATGTGTGCTATCTCACGGCTGCACGGCTCTCCGGCACATGCTGTCAGACTAAAACGTTGTTGCACAATTTTCTGTGGCAATCAGCCACTGCCTTCTATATGTTGCCTCCCTGGCACATACACACTGTATACGAGCAAAGATATTCTCCTGTGGGCATTTTCAATTACTCTGCACTGTACAGCAGTAGGGGGGATTAATCTGCTCGTTTGAATGCACGCCACACTTAATGGTGGAGCTGGTGTGCCGCGGGCCTCGTCTGTTAGCTGTGCCGGTATACATTTAGACTTTTGTATCTCACTCTCCTCTCTTCCTGCTGCAGTAGAAGCCATTTCTAAATTGTGCCACTCTCACATCAAGTTACTCTCAGAATTAGATTTTTATAGAAGATGGGCTTGCTATAAATTCTCAAGTCAAACTCCAAATTGATTGTGTAATGACTAGTACAAAGCAACTTTATACTAAGTGTTTAGAAAGTGTCTGAAATAGTTTGGCTATTGCAAGGACAGCATATTCAAAAAGGGAATGTTTCCAAGCACAAAGAAATCTGTTTTACATGGTGATTAATGTAGCTGAATATTCAAATTATACCAGGCTTATAACTATACCAAGGACCAAAAAGTGCAGGATACCTTTTTTATTAAAATACAAATGAAATAATTTGATATTTCATAATGTCACTCAGGTCGCCAAGAGATTTGCCAGAGGATAGATATTAACATTTTAGCTCGTCTGTCTGTCTATCAGAGATGTAGTAACCTCTATATGTAGTTTCCAGTTATTCATTGCCTCCATCAAACTGTTTACTCACTAAGACAGATGACAGACTGCTGTCCTTTTCCCTTGCAGCTATTTGATTATATGAGCTCCGGTTCAGAGCTGAATCAATAACCAGATTAGCTTGGCACACGTGTACACACACATACAGACACTAACATACACTCAGCCACACCCTCACTCAGTACCCAAGGCTGTGGAATGAATTCTCGAGTACAACGGTCGGTTGGTGTCTATGTGATTTAGCTCTATGCCTTTGCTGCAAGGCAGACACACACACACACACACACACACACACACACACACACACACAAGCAGGCTGTGTGTCTGAGATGCAGCTGATGGGGGAAACAGTGATTAGATTAGGAAGAGCTTTGCCTCTGCTTAGCAGCCGGGCCAGTGCTGTTCTCGCTCCCTTGTTCTCATTGTAAGTGCTGTGCTGTAGGTTTTGTTCTTATCGTGTACCTCCAGGCTGTTTATAGCTTTTTAAATACCTGTTCAACAAAGGCAATATTACCACTTCCAGCCTCAAACCAGTTTTAATGAGAACTCCTACTGTGAATTATACAGAAAATTGAGTTCAGTTAGAGGAGTTTACAAGTTTCTTATTCTGTTGCTCTGGGAAAATACTTTTAGAGACCCCTGATGGGAAAGTTGCTTTAGCCAGTTATCTTGTTCTTCAAGGCCTTTATTTAAACACACAACACGCGTGACTTGTTGGCTTGAGCAAGCAATGAATGTTCAGTTGTTTTCTAGTTGGCTGTATGACACTGCTGAATTGCTTATTTCTGACCTGATACATGCAGGTGGGCACAGTAACAGTGTATAGTGGGGTAGTTGAGCTGAGTGAATCTGAGTGCATTTGTGCATGTTTGTATATGTTTGTTTATATACGCGCTAGTGTATTTTAGTGTATTTTGCTAAAGATAGGAGACAGCTTCACTAAAATGGCTGGTTGCCTGCACAGGTGCATGGCCGCATTCACCTGCCAGCTACTTGTGGAGGTGGTGTCCTCGCTCATGACACATGGTGCTGACTCAGATGGATCAGCCTGCCTGCTCTCCCTGCCTCACTGTCTGTTTCTGCGCCCTCTATCTTCTGTCCCAGCCCAGCTAAAAGCAACTTCAGCTCAACACGGAAATGAGCACTGCATGGAAACACATGTTAGTCCCTGAAATGCAATCCAGCGTACCATAGTGCAGTCACAGTGAATAAAAATAACCAGGTTAGATCTTAACATAGTCATGGCAAACACGATTTTTGTGTTATGAAAAAGGAAGACAGAGAGAAAACAGGACAGGCCCTGTTGGGAAGGATCAACCTTCTATGTCATGTTAAATGACAGGTGTGAAGCAAGCCTACTGACAAGGTTCTTCCTGCTTTGTTTTTACCCCTTTTCTCTTATTCACAATGTGTCTTGCCATCCACAGAAACAAGTTTAATAAGTGGACAGTGAACAGGCCCTACGTGTATACGATATCATCTCCACTAAAACCTTTAACCACATTAATGACATTTAATTAGGGACACAATCCCATGTAGGGGATGAGACGATGATTTAGCCTCTTTAATCCACAAAGATGTCCTAGCTGAGGGCCTCGACAGTGATCACTCCCATCCGTCACACCCAGGGATTACAGCAGGACAGACAGCGATGCACAGCAGAGACATCTTGCTGATTTGACTGAGCTGGGAGCAGAGATGCTGGCTGCAGCAGCTAGCACTGGAACACAGGCTGGCAAGCTGTTGATGGGGATTTGATGCTGTTCAAGGGGAGACTGCTGTTGGGCTGATGGTGCTGCGTTGACTTGCAGCTCAGGATTGGAAAGAGAAATAGGGGTCAGGGGCATCAAGCTAGGGACTGTTCCTGGCAAAGCAGTGAAACAAGGGGAACTGTGATGAGGACCTGAGAGGCCAGGCTAGGGCTGGGGCTGAGGGACAGGGACTTGGGCTGACAGGCAAGGCCAGGCCTTCAATTCCAAGGCCCAGTCCCCATGCTCCAGGCTTCAGCCAAATAGCTAGGCAGGTGTCCAGCTGATCTCAAACCCCTACACGGGAGGAACTGCAAAGCACCAGTCACTGGAGCTGCACAAATTGAAGTGTCATCTCCAGAGTCAAGATGCTCACCAATTTTCTGCATGCGTTGGTGCAGAGTTGGGATTCAGCCAGTGGACAAATGGCTCCAGTTCCGCCTACAGTTTGGCTGAGGAAAGAAGACTGTGGTGTGTGTGTGTGTGTGTGTTTTGTCTCTGTGTGTGAGAGAGAGTGTGACTATATATGTATGGAGCACTGCAGGTCCTCAATCATTGTCCTTGAAGGGTGTTCTGTCTTTTGACTGCCCACAATGCCGCATGAATAGTTTTTGAGAAAAGTTTTTAGATAAAAATTAAGCCAAGTAAATCTGAATAGAGTAGAACATGTTACATTACTTATGTATTACTTATAAATATTTAAATGCAAAAGGTGGCAAAACCTTTGTTGTGTCGGACTCTTTAGCCTTCAGAAACAAGTGAAACTGAACAAAACATTTAACATTTAACATGTCTTTGCCAAGACCCATCCTATAATTGTCTGTGAAATATAAATCTTGAGATTATTATATACATCCTAGACATACCCCTCGGAAATAGGCCGTATCCTGTGATCTCTTGACCTCTGACCTTACACAAGTATGTGCCAATTACCCAGGGGCTGTGAGGGAGCATGTGGGAAAACTGCATCGATCTCACTGAAAGACTGAAACATCACAAAAGAGAAGAAGGGAGTGGAGAAGAAAGTCAAGCCAAAGTTAAATGAAAAATTGCTTACGTACACGTCTTGCACGGTCTGGAACATTTATTATTCCGAGTCACACAGAGAGAAAAGAGGTGGAGGAGGATAGAAGAATAGAAGAATCCATTTGGTAAAGTAGATGCAGATCGATGAGACTGGAGGCAGGCAGGCCAGAGTGCAACAGAGGAGGGGTGTGCATGTGTCAGTGAATATCTGTGATGTGTCTGTGTGTGTGCTTGCGTGCATGAGGCGTCCCAGATTACTTTCCCTGATTGATCCGGCCCAGCATCCGTCTGACCTGCAGGACATTTCAGAGCTTGGAAGATGCTGGTGGAGGTGGAGAAATGGCGAGAGAGAGACGGCCAGGAAGAAAGGGAGAGGAGAGAGAAAAATAAAAATCAATAGCGCAGAGAGCATTACAGGGAACTTGACAGGCCAAAAAGCTGAGATAGTAAAGTCGTATTAATCTCTTTGTGTCTCAGTCAGTTTGATAGGAACTCCAATTCAGTATCAATTTGGGGGACCAACAGGGAGCTTCTAGCAGTGTCAGGCGTGGCCGCTTTATGGTAGCAAGAAGGGGAAACATGGCACAAATTGTCAGTATATTTGGATGTACGTATGTGTCTTAAAGTATCTGCATCTGCCAACAAATTAGAATAAGTGATGTTTTCTGTCAGATTATTTAATGTCATCCTATTTTAAAATTTTAACAAGCCAAATAATGAAAAATAAGATGCATAAGGAAATCACAAATAATATCTGAAGCAAGATGGTGAGGCGAAGTCTAACAAGTCAGATGGTTGCATGCTGGCTCCATTTTGTAGCTGCCAGGCAGTGTGTCTACCAGTGGAGGGATCCTGCAGCATACTGTCTACTCCGCAGTCTCTACAGCCTCCATCTATCCTGGCCAAGTCAGGGTAAATTGATTGTCTAAGCTCTATAAGAGAAGGGGGAGGGAAGCCTGCACCAGGCCTGCAATATAAAGTGGTGGTTTTATGGTGTTAAAGCAGCAGAGGAGTGACGAAGGTGAAAAGGACAGGAATGGAAGACAAAAACTCCTTGGTCATCTAAATTAAGTGACATTGGGCTGTGGAGAAGGAGAGACAGATTATCTTTGTGCATAGTATGGAAGAAAGACTTCATACTTCATATTCATATACAGTAAATGTAAAAGAAAGCTGCCTGTTCCTTTGGTATTTTCGACTGTTAGAGGAAAACAAATGTTTATTGCCCTTCCTTGCTGTAGGCGGATAAGGCTCGTCCTATTTGACTGCAGTACCCAGACACCACTGGCCGGGAGCCCAAGGAGACAGGAAGCACTTTTGTGGCATCAAATATTAATGGCGTTATAGAGTGTATTGATTATATAATAAGTTTTCCCAGCATCTGAGCACCGACTGAAATGTATTCCCTGAATAATTGAAAATGTATCCATGAGCGGTTTTTCATCTCAATGGTTGGTGAACGTAATTGCATTGCACCCTTATTTCAGTGTTATTTGAGATTTTATCAGAAGACGCACATGTGTGTGTTCATGTGATAAACGCAAGGACAGCGGGAATATGAAGAAAGATGAAATTGTGTGCCGTGTGTGTGTGTGTGTGTGTGTGTGTGTGTGTTATGCCTGAGCCTGTGTTTGTTTTATCGAATGGTTGAGCATTGAATATTGAGCACTGAATAGTGTTTCAAAAATGGGATGCAGAGACTTAAACGCACTTCTGAGAAAAGTAATATTCCTTTTTTCAGACATTATGCTCTCTTACACTATATGTTGGCTGTTGAAATGGAGACTCATATACATCTGCTTGCTGCTTCTTACATTTTTATCACCACATTTGTACATGCTACAATAATACTGCACTGTCTGCTTGCTGCGACACACCATTCCCTTCCGCAATGACATAGTATGTAAAATGACAGCTTTGCAGAATGGGTGAAAAGTGCTTTTGATGTTTCACCTCTGCCTAACATTTTCTTTTTTCAGGGTAGCTTTTCAACTTTGCACAACAGCAGGCTATACAGTATATTGTCCTCTGCCCTCTTGATGAGATGAATGTTGGTCCACTATGCTGTATGTGGTGGCTGCAAACTGCAGCTAGCGTGGGCACCTTAGCCCCAGGGGTGTAGCTATCCCTGGCACTGTCCACTCTTGGGTCTTTCAAATGGTTATAAATCCACCTCACTGGATTTGGCACACCTGCATAAGGTTGACCAGCTAAAAGCTTGAACATTTTAACAAAAAACCTAATGCTTCCAATCAATTTCTCCCAGTCCGATTTACAAAGTAGAAAGTGTTTTTATATTTTACACAACTGTAATTCAACAGTACTAAAACAAAGGTGGCTCAACTTGATATTTCTATATGATCATCCCCAAAATATCTCAATATTCACCATTACCTGTCATCTTGTAGAAACAATATTCCTTGTCCTCTTTTCTACCCTGACCTCTCTGCCCCTCTGTATCTTCTTTTTCCCCTTCAAGCTGACAGTTCACTCTCATTTAGACCTCCATTATGCATTCCTGCCTACGTTTACAAGACACATTGACAACAGAACATGTACAGACTCTCCACCTCTGTCTCTCCCTTTCTTTGAAGTATTGGAAGTGTCTTCCCCATTACTCAGCCCTTGCCTTTTCTTCCTCCTCCCATCTGATCCCCCACTCCCTCTGTTCATCTCTCTGAAGGAGTAAATGAAGGCAGAGGTCATCCCTCCTCTCTTCCTCCTCTCCTGCTAAATTGGCTGCTTGTAGCATCCGTAGATAGCTGGAGGCATTTAAGCCCCCTGTTCTGGAGAGCTAGTCAACACACTTCCTGCTCATTTGTGGCATTTCTGTCTCTTCAACCACAGGCTTGTTTACCCACAGAGAGCAAAAGGGAAACCCTCATTATAAACTCTGCCAAGGTCATTGCAGTCACCACACCAATCTGCCGGCTTCAACACACACATGCAGTTTTATTCAATCCACTCAAATGATTGAAACAACTGAAGGAATAATATGTTTACCCACATTTCTATCTTAGCAATTCCATTTTCAACATGAAGCAATATTTCAACAATCTGAGTCATGCAGTTTCCAATCTTAATCATCATCCCAATTTATTCTTCACCAATGACAAATCACTCATCTCAACCAGTCATACCAACCAAAAACAAAAATCCTGAGCCACCTGTCTTTGTTTTAGTTTGACTGGTGGAGCGACTGTAAAGGTGTAACTGTATTTTTCTAGTGAGACGCCATTTTCCCCATCACCCCAAACCCCCTCTCCCCAAATCCCACTACAACCCTAACCTTGCAAAGTGAGTGTATGATGTTGACGGTGGGCTGTGCGTCCCTCCCTCCCTGTGCTCCGCTCTATAGGGGTCGACAGAGACACAGTGGCGTCAGGCAGAGCTCCCACAGCTCCAGGGCTGGGCAGAGAAGGGATTGCTGACACAGCCAAAGATGGTAAGGAGACTACTGCTGCCAAATGGATGGCCCAGCCATTTTACACACCCATGAAGTAAAATGATCTGATACTGTACTGTGTTTACATAAATACGCACTGGTTGGTGATGCTGCTGACTGAGACAGTTGGAACTGATGGATGGGACAATAGACGGAGGGCAGGAGGGAGGACTGGGGGGTTGCAATGGTAGAGGAAGTTGCAAGTGAAAAGCAATATTCAGCTGCTGACATGTTGATCCATTGTATATATTTGAGGAAGCCATAAATAATGATGCACGCTTATGGCAAAAAATGTTTTCAATTTCTATGTACATATTAATGTTTTAGTATTTATGCTACACCATGTACAAATCAATTGGGCTGTTTAGCCTTCATTTACATATGCAAAGCTGCACTAGTGACCATTTCTGAAGGACCTTTACTGCCTTGCAGACTTACTCAAGTTGCTCACTACTACTACTACTACTTCTTTCTCTTTTTTTACCCCCTTTCTCCTGTAATGAGCACTCATTAGAAATCCTAAATGAATCGGTCACTCTCATGCACAACTGTAGCTTCAGCATTGTTTGAGTTAAGCCAATCGATTTATCATTCTTAAGATGCCAGTTTCAAGAATGAGCATCAGGTACCTTTCAACTTATAACAGTAACCATTTATTTCTAAATTCTAACACCATCTCACACATTTGTATCATATGTTTCCAACAACTGCACACTACAGTCTACATGTATGACACTTAGCTAGAAGCCCAGTGCTGGCTCTGCCTCCTACATGATGAGATTTATAACTTGTGAGTAAAAGAAGCTGCATCTTGAGGCTGAGAGCTTAAGAGGGCTGTGTGTTGTACCAAGTCAGCAAGACATGCAGTGAGTTATGTCCACAGCACTAGGCACCACAGTGGGAGAGCAGGGGCAGCCAGAGTGTTCATAACCAACATGAAGTGGACTGCTGAGCAGCACAAATGCTGGTGGGCAGGCACAAGGAGAGGAATCTAATTGGCCACTGGGACTCGGCAGGTCCCTGTTAATTAGTGGCAGCCATTTTGGTGTAAAAACTCCTCAGAAAACGTCCCATGGAGTTGAAAGTCTCTCTGACAGAATGGAGCCCAGCAGGGAATGTAAACAGATTTAATAAGGCCCTCTCCAATCAACACTGTTATGGCTAGATACTATTCTCTCCTTCCTCTGTGCTCTCCCTCTCTGTCTCCCCCTCTGTCTTTCTCGATCTGTCTCTGTATCTCTGTTGTGGTAGAGTGGTGAGTGAGTAGGAAAGGATACTGTCAAAAGAACAATTTGCATGCAGCTCTCATCTTGAGAGCTTTTAGACATCTCCCTGTCTGTTTGTTTTCTGCTGTGGGCTTGGGCCATTGTTCTCTCTCTGTATGTGTGTGTGTGTGTGTGTGTGTGTTTGAGTATGTGCTCTTCCACACACTGCAGATGCGACTGAGTGTGAATGCATGGAAGTGTGTGTGTGTAAAATGAGAGGATGGAAGCAGATTCAAGACTGACATTTTGTTGGTGCTGCTCCTAAACACTTAGATGGAGGAAAAAAAGAAAACTAAATGATAAGAAATACAACCTTTTTTTTTTTTTTTTTTTTTAAAGGTCTTCCTAAAGCCAGAAAAATAATGGATGCTTCAACCCATGTAAGCCCCTGTGTGCCATCCCATGACATTGTTGGTATACTGTAGTTATTTAGAGATAGTGATATTCCCAGTTTGGATAAAGACCACAGGCTTTCCTGTTCTGAAGGTCTCATTAAAATGAGCTGCACACCATGAATTTGACACCATTAGTCATCTTTTTGGTGGTGAACCAGAAAAATTTTCTGAACCCACTTAAATTCACTTTACTCAGGAAGCCAATAAATTATAAACTAATATAGCAATAAATAATTACAGTAATGTAAATCTTCTCCAAACAATCTCACATGTATTTGTACTTGTAATAAGTTGTGCTGCATCACACTGATATCATGTAGATATTTGTAGTCTTCATCTGAAAATAATAATAGGTACTATTCTGAATAAATAGCAAATTATTATTTTATTATATATTATATTAATGTTAGTATTAATATATTGGTGGTATTTGTTTGCCTGCTGTTTCATTTAACATCATCTTTGCTTACCACTACACATAGCTAGATAGATAAAAGTAAAGTGATTAAAGCTGAGAAGTACACGCATTGTAAATATCTAAGATGGTTTTGGAAACTATTTCTGGACAAACTGGGAAATTTTTTTATTCTGCTTTGAGCTATATTATTAGAACACAGGTCCAGTCTTTTGATAATCCAGAAATAGAGTGAAATATGACTTGTGTGCCGTTCCTCCCTTTGCTAAAACCAGCCTTGCTTCCAAGTGCAGCCTGTCTGCGTGTACTTAAGAATAGTTAAAAATAGCCCGAGAGCTGAATGGTTGAACAGGGGGATGGGAGAGATCTGAGTGATGACTTTAAAAATTTGATTGAATCAGATTAAAGAATATTTGCATTTTAATTTGTATTTCAGCCTGTTAGGTCATTACAGTGTTTGTGCAGCAATATGATGGGAGCTTGGGCATGGGCAGGCCTTTTTTCAGGGATTTGCTATAGTTCACTGTAGCCCTTTATGCAGAAGCAGAATCACTGTTGGTATTAACAGTAATGTATTGAGTATTGGGTAAGAAAACACAATACATACATATGATACAGTATCATATGTTTATTATGCAGGGACACTGCATAATAAACCAAGTTAACAATCTGTCAATCTGTCTCTATACCTTTGTAACAATACATCCATCTTCTTTTTTCTGTTTTATCTTCCCACCATTTGGTGATTAGATTTAGTTGTCTCTGCTCTTTCCATTTGTGAAAAACTGACACCCCCCTCACACACACACACACACACACATATACGCAACAAAAACCATTAATTTGATCAAACAAATGTTTTTATGCAAATGTGTGAATAATTTCACTTCACACATTGCTTTTGTTGGAGAATAATGTCTGCTTAGAATGAGCATTTGTTTTAAATATGTATCAGAGTGCTCTTGTAGAAAAGCAAAGTGCAACCTACCTCCCTCCTCCTCCGACTTTTGACTCACTCCTTCTCACCCTTTTTTTTTGCCGTTGTCTCACACTTACACCAAGCTCACAGTTTCTTTTTGAACACTTTGATTCTGAGATGCTCTGCAAAACCAGATATTAAAAAACAAACTTCTCTCTGTCACAGCAGCAGCATCAGCAGTCAGATAGCTAGCTGAAGGGCTGCCCCTGTTGCTGCCCCTTCCCACAAACCTCAGCAGCTATCAGAGGACCCCTTACTGTCCTCATGAATATTTATCCTCTCTGTGTCTAGTGTTTGTTGTATTTCTCAGTGTTAAGAGATGTACTGTGTACAGTGTGTTCACTATATGTTTAGTTTGTTCCGTATTAGTGATACAGACACCGTGATATGACAGACATTGTGATATGAGAGGAAATCTCTCATGGTTAATTTCTGTTGCCCCATACTATACATTGAACAATGCAAAAATGCATTGAGTAACCCTTCCAAAACTTAGAAAACAATTTCATTGTTCTACTGCACCACTATAACATTTGACTCCCTGTCAGTTAAAATGGTTAGAATGAATTGCATGGCAATTCCAAAACAGTGATATGCTGTATGTACAAAGCTTGTTTAAAACCTTTCAAATGTGTTTTGCGGTATCTGGAAATAGATTTTTAAAAGGCCCTTTCACCCAGACTTTTGATTTGACTTAATGCAACAAAAGTCATGCTTTTTAGAAATTTAATTTACAAAATAACCACTTTGGCAGAGTCTTGTATGCCTTGCTACATATTCAGTGTTCCAAATTGCTAAATAAAGTACAGAAGTAAAAGTACAGCCTTTGCTAATGAATGCTATCCCTCTCCTTCTGCCCCCCCTGCCTTACCTCTCTGTGGTTCTCTCCCTCTTTCCTCCTCCTCTTTGCCCTGCTCCAGATCATCAGTAACATGGAGGCTCCAGTGACAAATGGCCCCAGCGGAGGAGGCAACACAGCCAACGGGCCGACCACCAACAGCCGCGGCTGTCCCTCGCCCATGCAGACTGGCCCATCAAATGACGACAGCAAGACCAACCTCATTGTCAACTACCTGCCCCAGAACATGACCCAGGAGGAGTTTCGTAGCCTGTTTGGTAGCATCGGTGAGATTGAGTCCTGCAAGCTGGTTCGTGACAAGATCACAGGTACAGAATGGAGACTGGTTATGTTGTACTGGGATATTGCTGCTTGTGTTTCCCCAAATATCAACTTTTCATGAACTAAGAATATAATCTGGTTTTGAAACAGGTTTTGAAAAGATATCAGAAACTCAAAGTTTGTAGGATTTGGATTGTAGGATACAGGAGCATGTATTTCGTTGAAAAACATGAAAATCTCCTAAAGTGAAGTCAAAAGGTTTTCAGTGACAATATGATACTCACAAGTAGAAGAAGGGAGACATTAGGATATAATGTAGTATACTGTGTGATGATTTGGTGGTCCCCAAAGGCAATTTGTCGAAAGAAAAGAGAAAAGGGAAAGGTCAGCTACTATACTGAGCTCCCTTAGAGCTGGAAGGGATTTAGATGCTTGCTTTCTATTCTGACAATTTTAACAGGCCTGATTCCGGGACTTTAAGACTGGATTTCTTATTCACTACAGCATCCTGCTTTTAAAGTGTACTTTTACTGTAGTCTCAGTTGTAAATTCTGAACAAACCACATATTTTAAGATTGTTGGTCATCTAAATCTGTTTTAATTATTTTATCTGTGACAATCTTTTTTTCATATTTGCCTACATAGTCAAAAAACAGTAAATTGGTAAGAATAATAAAATGAAGTGACGTGAAGAAGCAGACAGCTTACGTGACTGTTCATATACTGCTAAAATGTTAAAAGATTCAAAGGAAAGTGTAGATACAATAGGCCTTAAAGAATTAAATATGAAATAGTTCACACAAGTCCAGCAGTCTAATATCATTTCAGTGTCTGAGAGAAGCATGTGTTGTCTTCTACAAGGAGAAATCCATCTCTGCCCTCTGTTTGTGTTCAAGCGCTGTGACTCAGCAATGCAGCAAAGTGCCACATGTTCTCCAGAGGTGTTTAAATTAAGCAGCACTTCGCGGTGCTAATCATGGCTGTAATCTGGGCGTAGTGGCTGTGTGGGTGGCCATACAGCAGATGGATCGGGGGGAGGAGGGGAGGGGGCGTGCGGCTCTGTGATAATGCTCCATAATGGCTTTCATTTTAGATCCTACTTACTGACACTCTTCTCCTGATAATCTCATTAAAGAGCACCAGGCAGGCAGTCTAGATCACCAAGCCATCCTCGGATAGCAGGCAAGGAGAGTAAACACACACATACATAGATATATACGCAAACATAATCACAGAATTAGATTTCCTGTAATAGATTAAGTACAACCAAAAGGCCAATAGCGATGACAATTTTGACTGTAAACCAGAGATGGCCACTAGCCCAGCCATGCCTGCCTCCTTCTGCTCGCTCGTTCTTTGAAGCATATGTAGCTCTACAGTTCCTCTTTAGGACCATCTTCCTCTTCTTCTGTAATGGGCCTCAAAATGGAGCCTGAGAGTCAGCTACATCAGGATAATGGAGGATGTTGTGTACAAAAATAAAACTGGGATACCACATGCTATCATCATCACCATGTTCTCTCTCCACCTGATTTTCCCCTTAAGTGTGATTTAAGCAGCAGTGAGGAACCAAGCTAACAGCAGATATTTGGAGAGAGTTTAAAAACGAACAGAATCGCTGTAAACCTGCTCGGGCCGTAAATGGAGAATGTGAGAAAGGCAGAAGTGTTTGTTTGCTCACTTCTAAAGCATTTAGGGTACTTCTCTGCTCTGCACTACAAGGTCTCTCTGATGACTTAGCATCAACGCAAAAAGTTATAAATAAACCCTGCCCCCCCCCGTGGTGTATGCCTGTTTTGCTCTCCCATGGGTGCAATTTCCTCATGCAAACTTTTAGGCTAACAAAGCACAGATCCCCTCTTCCAGCAGGGAATGCCAAGAGGTTTTATACTCTCTAACAGTCATCCAAATCATTAACAGACTAAGCTAGGTTTGCAGGAGGGAGGGGTAAAGGAGGATGGTGGGAAGAGTAAAGATAACACCATTTTTTGAGGCTGATATACTGTATACACCTGTACCCTCTCGTTGGTCATAAATATCGATGAGAAATCGATGTAAGAAAGATCAACTTCTGCCAGTTAGACATTTTTATCTGGATTTCCGAGTAAGTCAAGATTGAGGGAGGAAAGGATATTTTTTCACCATGTTGAAATTTCAGTATGAAACTTTAGTGTCTTGAGGATAGTTAGAGTGTTCTGTAGCTACACATTATTCATATTGATGGGAATATTAAGGCCTTCATATTCTATTATGCAGTGTGAAGAGTATGAGGAGTATAGAACAAAGTTTAAGAATTTAAATAAATTCACTGACTGGAAATTTAAAAAAAATGTACTTGGATAGTACAGTAGTTTCAATATTTTATCATTACAAGATTGAAGTATTCCATCTGTGACTTCACTGATTCAAGCAGTCTTTTGGTGTACATACCACAAGTAAGAGAGGTTACATTTTGTGTTGTATAGTACTTTTGTGTCAGCTTTACTATTTCAAATTCAGACAAATGCACTCACTTTCACAAGCAATCATTGATCAGTATTTGCTTGTGTGCATCTCATGATGTTTCCCATCAGTATTGGCGGCTTGACTAAACCCGCGAGTGTTTGCTGACATGGTGTGAACACATGAGCCTCTCATAGGTAGGAGAGACAGACAGGTCCTCAGTGTCCTCTCAGCTTCTGTCAGCTCCAATGATACCAGTGTTGCGTGAGGCTTGGGTGCGGGCAGGCGTAGACACTCCAACTCCGTCTGTCACCCTGGCTGACTTCAGCTGGTAGAAAAGCCACCTCTGGGTGTCTTTCTTGCTCCCCACACGCCTGCCTGCTTGCCTTCCTGCCTGCCTGCTTGCACAACTACCTCTGCCTGGTGCTCTCATAACACGGCAGGGACATGCAGGTTAATCTTTTATTTAAGGCTAGCTTACGCGCACCTAGCTGCAGCCCACACACACTTGCACATAAGCCCCAGGCCTCCACCTGTGAATTTCCTGTCTGCCAGTATACTCTTAAAGAGAAGATATCTTTAGCATTTCGTTGTTTGAATTGTGTATACTGTAATAGCTTTTATTTATGTCCTCCTGCATTCTGCGTAGAGAGAACGCTACATATACAAATGCTTATGACAAGGGCATTATGGCATTGAGACGCTCTACACTATAGATGGTTCCACTTACAGTGCTTTTTCTGTTCATTCTTTCTTTCATTAAAAAGGAAGCAAAAACGTCTATTTAAGCTGAAAATTGCCAGTCTGAAAGCTCACATCTTGAGCAACAGTGGAAGCAACCACTTCTACTGAGAAAAAACGCACATACCCTTATGGAGAGCTAGGAAAAATTAATGTGGGCCTTGCAATATACTGAATCAGCACTCACGAACATCTACACATGCCCGTGCACATACACACACACACAAATGTAACTGACTGATCCTTGTCAGTAAGTCATTTTTCGGGATAATTTTTCTGCATCAGCTGCATTTCTGCTGGAGAAAGGAATGCATTTGTTTTCACAATGACGGAGAGGAAAAGAAAATGGCTTTTCATGCTGGAACAAGAATTGATTGAGTTGGTGGGGGGGGGGGTATATTTTTATGGACAACCATTTTTTTGGATTCTTATGTTGCGTCAATAATTACAGTAGCCAAAAACTCAGTAGCCTTTCTCTGTAGAGATAGATATGATATTTTACTTGCTTGTTGAGTAAACCGTTCACTAGCTGCTATGTGTCTACCCTGTTCTGGCTGCTCGTGTTGCGTTGTTTCTCAGGTACACACAGCATTTGCTTATTGCCAGCTTTCAGCAGCAAACATTTTACTCACCTTTTAATAATGGCAACAGCATTTTTCTGTTGATGCAGATGAAATAATTCTCATCTCTGCGTCAAACCCTGTAAAGACATCATCCCAAATCACACTGACTGAAGCCTTTTGTGTACACTACTCTAGTCACCTTCCATGTGTTGGTTTTATACATGGAATCTGGGGAGCTGATGCAAATCATAGTGACAATGTAGCAAGCCAAGCAGATGTTGGCTATGAAAAATAGATGGACTGTGATGTCAGCTGTGGAGTAGTTCAAGCCAGAGTACCTCTGACAGACAGCAGCTTCAGTACCATGTGAAAGCCTGCTGCAAACCCAATTGTTACATAAGGACAGGTACGCCTTATTCGTATACTGTAGGTGCAAAAAACATCTTGGGTTTGCTTGATTTGGCTTGCTTTGCACGCACAAGCCTGTGGTTCATGCAGCACACTTCCATTAGTTTCAATGTCGTTCCATTTCAGTTATGGAACATCAAGTGTACCCACAAGTACTGCAAACATAAAATATGCATGTAACCCTGATCTGCAAGGACAGACGGATGGAGCTTAGCTCCTGCACAAAGTCTGTCAGTCTAACAGGGAGCAGATCAAATATTCCCCATATAAACCTCTTTGTTGCTATTGAACTATACATTGACAACATGCTCAGCAGTGAAGCCGATTCTCTTTGTGCTTCAGATTGCAAGCTGAGCTGTTTTTCACATTACTAGTGACAAAACTTGCAATTATTCCTTTGTCTTATGGTGAGACCCATTTATACCTTCCAAAACATCTAAACAACACAAATGCAATGTTGTTCGGTGTGGTGACAAACCATTACATACTTTTTAAATCCTTACTGAAATCATGCCAAGGGAGATCTGGAGCAGTGTTTATATCTTACATACAGACGGCATTTATCTGAACCTGAAATGGACTGAAGGCTGAAGATAGCGTGAACAAAGCTGACAGGCAAAGAGATGAAAAAAGGATTTGACATCTCCAAAGCCAGGTATTAAGAGAGCTGCCAGGCTCAGAAGTGCAGACACAAGCAGCCAGATACACATTAAAGTTTCAAAGTCCCAGGTCCCAAGAATGTCCTGTCTCTCTCCTCTTGGCAATCCCCCCCCCTCCCTCTGCTTAGGACCCAGAATTGGACATCCTGAGAGCTTGTTTGGCTGCACCGCTGCTCCTGTGACCCTCACTTCAGACTGCCTCTGTCCCCTCGCATTCCAATCTGAGTGCCCTTTACATGGAACACAGAGGTTGTGACTGTCCCCTGTGTCGGCCTCAGATCCAGAGGCTGAATGTGCCTCAGGGCTGGTTCCTCGCCCTCCGACCCTCCACTCTGAGTGCACTGTACCTGGGCAGGAGAGAGCCAGACAGTCCCTTTGTCCCCAGCATGTGTGCTGCAGGGTTTAGGGTGGATGGCTGAGGGCTTGTGGGCCTGCTCGCTTTGTGGTCTCAGAAGGAGTCCAAGCAGGTGCAGCAGAGTAGGCTCCACAATCCTGACGTAACAGGGTTATCCAAGACTTAAAGGGGCTGCTCTTACTTGACAGCTTCCCTTCTATTTCTCAGCTGCACAGCCAGCCAACCAGCCCACACACTGCAGGCTGCAGTCCACTGGCCCCAAGGCTCAGGGAGCCACCACGAGGGGGTGGTTTGCGTGTGTGTTTGTCCCTGAGCTTCTACGTGGGCAAGTGTGTGTCTGTGTGTGTGTGTGTGTTGGTGGAAGCAGGGCCTTGGGAGCTGAGAGTGGGAGCCTCCTGACTGCAACAGTGGCTGCTACCTTGGCAACCCAGGAGGGAAAGATGTGTTGAATGAGTGAGTGGGAGAGGAATCTACAGTAGATGCATGTGTGCGGGGGACGGGACTCTGTCTATGAATTTAGTTATTTAAACGGGCTGAATACATGCCACATGATATGCTCTAACTGTACTGCTAGTATTTAAGGCACTGTATTCTTTTGTTCTCTTTGTGTTTAGCTTTTTGCAAACTCACTCAACTCCCCCACCCCATTTCCTATGGAGTTGACCCTCTTTAAGGTAAGTGAAGTGTATTTTGACATAAAGCTGGTGACAAGGCACCTTTTCAAATGTTGGGGAGCGCTGGCCCATCAAAAATAGCACTACCTTAAGTTGCTGCAACAGCAAGGGGCAAAACGTCAGAGAATGGGAGAGGATGGAGGCAGTGAGTGTGACACATTTACTTTGACAATGTGAAATGTTTTTTTCTCCCCTCCGCCTCGTCTTAAAATGTCGCTAAATTCAAGACTGACTGAACGGATTTGCCTGTTTCTGGGGAGAAGGAGCTGGTCCTCTCAAGGTGTGTTAGCATCACCGGCTCAAAGCTCTGATGATCCCTGCAAGCTGCAACTCCCCCTCACCCCTTTTGATGCTTCTGTCCACCCATGACTTCTGAATGACAGACAGACTCCACTGCTGACAGGGTGTGGGACTGTGGGAACAACTAGAAATGTAGCCTTTAAAAAGGTCCCTTCACACAGACAATATTTTTTTATCAGATTTTTGTATTTGTTAGATTGCTTTAAATTCATGCAGAGATGTTTCCATTTGTTGGGCAGCATGTACTACACAAAGTTCTTATTTTTATGGAAATATATCAACTATGCAGGAACAAAAGACAAATAAGTGAATAATTTGAGTTGGCAGTGCATATCACCACTACAGAATGCTTCTTCTCCAGGTAAAACATTATAATATCTGTTTTGACAACATAGTGTCAGCAGTTCAAATTAACTTTCTGATTAATAGCTACACACTTTCAGAGAATAGTATTAAGAACAATAGATTGCAGGGAGGTACACAGTAAAATTGAATGTTCTTGCAGCTATATGTTTCATTTGGTAGCTACCACTCTAGATCAAAGAGTCTATAGTGCGTTGTGTGAGCCTTGCCTGATGATAGCAGGAGATGAAGATGCTTTCATGTCTGCAGTACAGGGCTCTTAGTCATATAATACAACAAAAAGGCACAAAATAATGACAGGCAATATGCAACTGGAGTCTCTTACTATGTGTACCTTACTGTGCATCACAAGTGTCACACATGAATATGTTTAACTTGATTATATTCCTGTGAATTCAGTGTAGCCATGCATACATCTATTTTGCTTTTGTTTGTGCTTATTAATGTGCCTACTGGATATGTAATTTTTCATAGGTATGTTGTGTGAATTTTCATTTTCTGGTGGGTTTGTGTATGTGTGCGCACAGAAGGGGGAAAGGAAAGGTGAAATTACACATCGGGCAACCTGCTGCTCCTCAGGAAACAAATAATGGCTTAGTCATAACACCTCGCTAACACACCGAAGAGCTACTCACTAGAAATAGCAGTGATTTTACCACTGGAAACATGCCCACCTCCCTATACAATTTATGTCAGATTGTACAAAAGGCCTACCAAAAGAGTGGGGGTTGGTCCAAATTAGCCCCCACCTCCTCACTCCCCTACCCCATGCGGTTAATCGGTTAGTGAAATCAGACATGGCACTATATGATAAAGCACTGCAGTGCTGTAGTGGTACCTAAACCTATACAATATGTAATGACAGCTTTTGGCAGAAGTGCATACACATACTGTATAAATCATTAACAAACCCTAGATTCTTAGATTTATATACTTCACATAAATCCCACTCGGGGACATTTTTTATTACAAGACCTCTGCCATTATTAAATTTACATAATTTTTATTAAGAAGACCTCTTTCATTGCTGCCGAGCATTTTCTTGAGTCATTACTGTTGTAGAATTGTAGTTGTAGAACTGGCACTGTAAGCAGCTGACGAATCAAAGGCAAATGAATATCTAACCTCATTAAAAGGCCATTATGAAGAGCAATGCATCATTTGGGTTCTTGGTTTTAATTGACAATTCAAATATATAAGTTAATGTATCCATTAAGCTAATTGATCAGCACAAGGCTGATTTTTCTGTTAGCTACAACCCCATTAGAGGCTATTTATCATGCATTTTTAATAGCTTCTCTATATTGCATAAGATGCAGTACTTTCTCAAGTAATTTTTCTGTAATATAAAATACCAGTAGACATTCTCTGTCTATACAATCTCTCTCTGGTTTTCAGAGTTTTCTCAGGCAAACTGTCTCTTTAAAGGATTACTGTGACACAAAGTTAGGAAGGACACATACAGTATTAGGCAATGTCCCCTGCACTTCTTTTTGAACAGCATTTCTATAACCATATGTTTATTTTTTATTTTTATGACTTTATCATTGTTCAGCAGCAGTGAACTTTGACAGATGACATGACATTGACATGTGTGGCTAGAATTTACAAACAGCTTTTCATGTTTTGCTTCATATTTACTTTATGGTAATACACTTTGTCTGGTGTTCTAATAATGTGAAGCAGCCTGAGCTGGCCTTATCCTTGCAATACAATAAGAGGCATGCTAGGTTAAATGATGCTGAACCATTTTAAACTGCGTCTGAACTGTGCTTGTTGAGCCAGAACAGAGCACGGCACTGTGATGGTGTGATCCAAATGCAGGCAGCATGCAGGGCTGATCCTGCTGGGGAGTACTGAGGTGGACAGGGCAGGTGTGGTGACAGGCTGAAGCCAGCCACGCTGCCTGCTACATCTACATGCATACTGTAGGTTACAGACAGACAACCGCTTACAGTAGTACCCTTGCCTATATGATTGTGTGTGCATACATATGATAAAGGATGGTAGTGTTGACATCCACTAAAAGGTTTAGGAACTACCCCCACCCCCTCCACACACACAAACAATGATGTATTCACTGGTTAGCTGCCAGCCACTCCACTCCTCACTGTCCTGCTGGGAGGATATACTTTACTGCTTTTGTTTGTTTGTGTGTCTCTGCGATTGAGTGATTACATGTTTACTTGCATGTGTGTACACGTGTGTACATCTGGGTGGTGTGTTGGCGTTGCGTTTTCCCGCCCATCGGTGCAGATTCGAGGCAGCCTGCCGGTGGCTCCCTGCTGTTAGCTGCTCTGTAGCGAGCTGGAAATGGTTGGTGGAATCTCCTCCTGGAGCTTTCCTGATGCTGCAGGCATATATCTCCCTCTGTCTCTCCTCATCTCACCGCTCACCTGGGGACTGATGCCAGCCAGCGAGCCTCGCTCCCACCCTCTTTCCTCTAGCCCTGGAGGCCCTCAGCCTTGCCAAAGAGGGAGTGAAGAAGAGAGTGGGGGCGGGCAGATATGCCAATACCAGCCTAAGCTCCCCATGCATACCACATACACACTCAATGAAAGTGCATACACACAAACGTATATAAACACATCATTTACATATAGCTGACTCATCAGGCCTGTAATCAAAGGAAATACATTATTACGTTTGTTGCAAGACTGTAATCCATGTACACACGCCCACACACACATAGACACTCAACCTACACTGAGCCTGGCCCCCCGTCACACAGCGGCAGCGTCCATGGCTGCCGGTTTGGCCCCATTTGGCTGCCTGGACTACTCCATGAGTGCTAAGAGTCTCGGTACCATTAAGCACCAGCCAGCCCATCTCGATTGCCCT
Organism: Maccullochella peelii; assembly: GCA_002120245.1. NCBI lineage: Eukaryota > Metazoa > Chordata > Actinopteri > Centrarchiformes > Percichthyidae > Maccullochella > Maccullochella peelii. The sequence continues at coordinate 152,862 of LKNJ01000057.1, read as the reverse complement.
GCATGAGTGCTCTTCGCCAGTACACTTCATTTTCAGCTAACCCTCTGGTAGCTGCGCTTGTCGAAACTCACATTTCTTGTTGAAGATGAGGGAGAGGGGTGAGGAAGGTGATGGGAAAGTGGGAGGCGAGGGTGTAAGAGATGGCGAACGCCAGAGATGAGCATTACAAGCAGCAGGTTCTCAGCTGTTGCACCCATCTGGAATTTAAACTGAATACATGCACCCTATTTAACATATTTATTTGGGGAAAAATACTTAAATTATCTGCATACTGTACACTACTGGGTAATTTAGAATAACGTTTATGGTCCATCTCTGTTTATTGGCAAGCTAAAGCTACATATATACTATTTAATGAAGAAGATAAGCCACAAAGAATGATTTTGCGAGTTATATTTAAACTGCCAAACTAAACACCTGATGTCAGCTGAGAGTCAGAGAGGAGGAGGAGAGGGAAGAGAGGAGGGTTAGTTATAAATAGCAGTAGTCTCTTCAGGATGGCAGGTTTTTAATTAACAATAGAGAGTGTCTGATAATCCACAGTTAATCTAGAGGAGAAAAGGGAGGAGAGGAGAGAAGAAGAGAAAATCATCAGCTGTTTGATGTTAGAACTACAAGTCCCTCCTGGCCCTTCCACTGCTCACTGCTGAGCTGTTCTGCGCTGTGATATCCATAGCCCAAATGTATTTATTTTGTCAAACAGCCATGCTCCATATTTTGTGATTCACTTGTCTCTGACTAACCGCTGTCTGTTCCCATTAGCGTGAATATGTGCATGCCGTTCCTTTTTAAACTGACTGGGATTCTTTGTGCTTGTGTGTAGTGTAGTGTAGAGGGGCTGTTTGTTAAAAACTAGCCGACTGAAGGCCCCGATGGCTGGAGGCGTCCGCTTAAAGCCCAACGCCTGTTGAAAGGCTTGATCTGGCGGGGAAACACTGGGAGATGTCAGGCCTGCTTCACACTCAAAGGGAGTCTGCTATCTAAGACACTTTGAGCTTAGAGGGAAATGGGGGTGGTATTTTTTTCTCTCTTTTTGCACAGCTGCAAAGACAGTAACAAATATGTTGTTTGTACATACTGTGATACTTTATTTGCTGGGGCATTTCAGGGAGAATTTGAGTTTAATTTGTGACATATTCTAGGCATTCAGTCGTTGACACCTCTATATTGAGCAACTTAAAATAAATGCAGCAGTATAATAAATTCCCTCAAGCTCCGAGATCACCAATATAACAAGCAACCAATAATGAGGAGTGCAAGGATCAGGGTCTAGACACATTCTCTATTCAATACGATTATTATTATGACATGAAATATCAGATAGAGATGTTTTCTTTTTACCTGTTAAATGGAAAATGTTTGACTAGGATTATCTCTTGAATGGCCATTTGCTGATCTTTTTAAGTATTAACTGAGTGGACTAGTGAAAACAGTCCCTTAAAGGGTACAAGGACCTGGAACGGGGCTGTCTCATTCATCACATGTTGTAGAGTACAAATCAGGAGGGTTGTGGCAACAGAGCAGGCTTCCCGTGACACATGGTTGACAAAAGTCACACCAAGACTCTTTGCGCTCCGGGCAGGAGTCACTGTGATCTTGTCAGAAGTGATGAAGAGATGTTGTAAAGGATTTTCCAGGAAAAGATGTATGATATCCAAGAGGGTGTCTATGGATGGGAGCAAGGGTCGGGTATCATTTTCAGTTTTGGGAGGGACAAAGGTACTAGGGATCAAACTCTGATCAACAGATCACACATATTACTGAGTAGTCTAAATGTAACTTCAGCTTCCCTTAGACTACCAACAATTTCAAAAACATAATAAGATGCCAAGTATGGAAGAGAGAGTAGAATTATTAGTTTATGCTCCTCTTCTAATAATGAAGGGTCTCTCTGTCTCCCCCTCAAAGCTAAATAAGGGTGAAAAGATGTTTTCTTGTTGTCAGTGAGCAAACTGAAGAAACGAAATTATTAAATTGAGATATAATTTTAAAATATTTTCTTTCCCTCTTTCTGGCATTTCAGGACAGAGTCTGGGCTACGGCTTTGTCAACTACATCGATCCAAAGGACGCGGAGAAAGCCATCAACACGTTAAATGGACTTAGACTTCAGACCAAAACGATCAAGGTAACGGACACCATAATTGTTTCCATTACAAAAACACAGTATTTTTCATGAACAACAAAAGATTTGAAAAGCATTACTGCAAAATATAAAAATGAATTGCTGAATAATAATTAATAAAATCACAATCATTGAAGTTGCGGAGGTCATGCTAAACTCAAATTATAAGGCTGCTTTTCTTCTTTCTCAAAGCCTTTTAGATAGTGATGCTGTTAGTGAATGAGCTGGAGGCCAGAAGGGACTGACACGCATGAGCCTCAGAAATAAAAAGACTATCTAAATCAAAGAGGCACATTGAAAAGCTTGTGACTATGGCTGATATACTAATTACTTTCTAAATGTCAAAATGGTGAAATTATATATCCAAGTGAAAGGGAAGAAACACGTCCATCATCGCATGTTTTCCAAAATCATTGAGGGCTCTGTTATTGCATTTTAATGACATGACTAACGTGCAGGCTTGCTGGTGGTTGTCGCAAAGGTAAGACAGATAAACCAATGCCAACACTGCACTGTCCCTCGTCCAAATATGATTTGAAGACTAAAATTAAACCTTACAAGCAGTTGTTTTAATGTGTTAAACATCAACATATCATTCTTCCCCCGATCTTGTTTTCTCATCTCTGATATCCTCTACTATCGCCCCCTCTGCTCTGTGTCTGCTGATATGTTGTTGCTTTTAAGATGGACAGTAATCTGTTGCTCTGTGGCAATCCCTGGATTCTCGCTTTCTGTCATCTGATCTAATCTGATCTAATCTAATCCAATATCACGGGATTAGCCTGTAGCCTGTGAACAGGGAATCCCTGTGAGAATCCCTCCATTCCCTAGACAGTGTACGCTGCCTTGCCTGGCCTTGGTTCAGCACAGAATCCTGGTTCTTGTCTAACTTGTCTAACGAAAAAAAGAGAGAATAATATGTGTTTTCTGCATGTGTTGTATTAGTGAATATATGTGTATGCATTTCAGTTTGTTTGAGGTGGGATCTGTGGTGGTTTGATGCGTTTACAGTATGATGGGTGGATCAGTGTCTCTATTTGTATGTGTTGTTGTCCATATGTATGATTAGGTCATTGCGAATAATGGGCTCTCGCTAAGCAACGCTTACAAGTGTTTGGATGAGCCAAAAGATAAAGACTGAGTGTGCATTATAGGAGCAGTGCTCTGAATACATACGAGCAATTCAATACAAAGAAAGTCAGCCAACATGGAGACTTAAGTGAAAATAGGCTTTTTAAATATTAAGACTGGAAAAAGTTGAAGGTCAGTTATGTAGCGTGGAAATTCATGAGGTCCTTTATTGAGTGTAGCAGTCTGAGTTCACAGATTTTCACTCTCACACTCTCATGACACAAGAGGTTGCCTCAAGTTGTTTCTGAGATAAAGGCAGTCTTCGTAATGACAGAAGACAACTCTGCATCTCTGTCTGGCGCTATCGCTGTTTCACACTTCATTGCCTCCCTCCCGCTACCCTCTTTTCTTGCTTTCTCTCTGCACAACAGACTGAAATACCCTAAAGGTAACAAGGTAAATTAAAAGGCAGCACGGTAATTCTAAAATTAAGTTTGGTGCTTTTTCATGTCACACCCTTCCCACTCTCTGCCACTACACTTGTGAGGAAACGCTTGGCCCAGAGATTCACATGCTCTCGGGCGATGTGTCTCTGTAGTGTCTTTGAGTCGGTTTTGATGCTGCGGTTTCCTCCACCATAACACCTCAGATTCTGTCAACGACGGCTGCGATGCTGCTTTCCTACTGAGGCGTGAGGGGAAGCAGCATGCCAAAGGTGAGAGGAGCTCACAGTGACATACATGCACATAATCTCACACACTTTTTCTAACTTTTCTGCGCGTGCACACATGCACCACACCACACTTGTACACAATACCGCTCACAGCTTGAGGAGGTGTTGATGGATTAGACATCTGGAATTGGCTGACAAGGAGAGAAAATGAGGGAGAGCTGCACGGAGAAGAAAAGAGGAGCAAAAAGAGGCAGAATCTGGAAGAGAGAGAAAGGTTTAGTGAGGCAGCATGTAGGAAGGAAGCAGAAGGAAAAGATCCAGGCAGCGAAAAGGAGAGAGATGCAGAGAGGAAGAGGAAGAGGAGCTGAGCAGAGGCCAAAGAGGGAGATGTGTGAAAGAAAAGTGAGACATGGGGAAAGCCAGCTGTTCCCAATCCCATTCTCCTACCATTAGAGTTCAGCAGGATTTCCATGCTGTTGCTCAAGGATATGACTGCATATCCACCATATTTGCCTGACTTTAACCTTATTTGATGGCTTATGTCTCCACATGTCAGAGGTAATGAAAGTACTGCAAGGGAAAGCTGCTCCAGTCAGCAGCAGTAGTAATGGGATTTACGCAACTTTTGCTAGAGCAAAATTGGGTCTACACACATGACCCAATTGTTGGGGACAACGTTTGACAAGTGAAAGTTCACTGGTGGAGAGCTACTGCTGGGAGCTGCACAGCACAGTATAGGAAGTTATTCAGTTCTCGCCATTTGCACCATTAGAGATGACATTCACACACAGTATATTCTAGGTAGAAGAACGTGAATGACTGGAAAATAGCATTGAAAGCTGTGTGTGTGTGTATGCATATCTATAGACATGTGCTTGTGGATAAGTGTTTCTGTACGTGTGTGGAACCGAGGAGGAGCAGCAGCTTGTGACAATGAGGAACTGAATGAAATTGTGTGGGTGAGTGGTAACATGAGAAAGTCTTTTTATTACCTCTGCGAGATTGCTGTCCAGGAGAGTGTTGCAAGGGCAAGAATGTAATGGATTTTATGTGCATGTGTGTTTTTGTCAATATGTGTATGGTTGCATGTGCTTTTACAGCAGACTGTTTCTAAGAAAACTCAGAAGGGATGCAGTGGCAAACGATTTACTCCTAATACTAATCTTTGAAAAATGCAGGACAGATGCAGATGTTCTGCAGTAGAGAGTATATGTAAGGTTTTACACTTACTGTATACCTGCTTAATATAACTTAACTGTGAAATCCACTCTTCGGGGTTTGCATGGCTAAATGACACTTGGTGAAAAGCTTAAAGGCTTTTGGTTACTTATTAGGCTCATTGCTAGACAAATAGACATCTGCAAACAACATATTAACTCTTACCTTTTTAATTAATTCACATTTAACTCAGAATACTGCTTAAAATCAAGTGGGTGAATGAAAAGACTTTTTGGTCAAAGTCCTAATACTAGTAATCCTGTTCCCCTGGCTACCTGAGCTGTCCTTTTCAAAGTAAAACACTTGTGGTTTCTACTCAAAGTTCCCTCTGCCTCCCCGAGCAAGTGACTCAAGTATTATCTCTCTAGTGTTCTAAGCAGCTAAATCTTTTCCTGACAACGATAATCCCCACGGCAAGGTGTACTAAGAAAATACAGTCACATTTTCCTCCCTGTCGATGCAAAGACCCACACCCCTGCCCATCCAAAACACACACACACACACACACACAATCCCTATACCTCTCACCCTTTAAACCTTCAGGATGTTAATGAGTAATAAATTACTGGATTTATTTATATAAGCCCTAAGAGCCTGTGTGTCTTTTCTCACAGGTGTCATATGCACGACCCAGCTCAGCCTCCATCCGTGATGCCAACCTGTATGTGAGCGGCCTGCCCAAGACTATGACCCAGAAGGAGCTGGAGCAGCTCTTCTCCCAGTACGGACGCATCATCACCTCCCGCATCCTCGTCGACCAGGTCACAGGTATCCATGGGGCAGCACCTCATCTCTCTTTGCACTTTCACACACATGAACAGCCAGACACTAAGTGCACACACGCATGCTGTATGTATACATCGATACACTGTGTGTCCTCGATTCTGCTGAATGAAAATATCCTCCAGCCATTCACGAGATCACTTAAACCGATTCTTTTCAAATTTGTAAACAGTTATGGTTGGTTAAGTTTGTGTGTGTTGTGTGGTCATGTGAATTTTTGATTATTTGACACACCTGTAATATTAGGCCCAATTTGTGCCTCTTAAGTCATCACTATCGTTAAACTTGAGATTTTGCTTCAATAATTACATTTGATTCACATGCTTTTCATGAAGATGAATAAAACCACTTGCCGCAGTTTTGAAAGTATTTCCAGAATCCTTAAATACTCCCTTTGGATAAATATTCTGTGTGCTGCATACAGAAATTTTTTTACCCATTGCTCAAGTAGCAACATATTTTCTTCAGCCAAAGAAAAATGGCAGTGGGAAGTGACGTATTTCTCTGCTGAAAGTATAAAATGGCAAACAAGTGCAACAGTTAAGTAGATTTCCAGTTTATTGTAGCACCATGTGTCAGTCATATTCACACTAAATGTGTGGATTCTACAGAATAATGGTATACCTTCCTCCTTTCACCTTTGCATAAAAATAGGAAGTAAATGACATAATGAGCATGAAATACATTAAAACATTTACAAAAAATGACATTGTGATACAGTGAAGGAAAGCAGAAGTACTTGAACAATGCAAATGGAACACTGTTCATGGCATTGAACGTCAATTAGATATTTATGATTAGATATGTGATTTTATATGCGTTCCCCGTATCTTGATATAGAAGCTAGTATCAGAAAAATATTCTTATTAATATAGTAATAAATTCATTTCAACCATATGGCCCAGCCCTATCATCCACCAAGCATTGCCTAGTGAGTGACCTCAAAAGGCCATTTTTCTGACCGAGGGCGCAAACATTGAATACATGAGAGGCACAAGCTGTGTAATATACATGCTCAATTACACATTCCACTACATCCAAAACACAGGAATGAATCACATCAGCCCATTGTATGGCAGAAGAACCCCTCCAGCGTGTCTCTTAGATCCATTTCAGGGGTTGTGTGTGTGCCTACAGGCTGAAACCTGCTCCAGTGTTATGTGCAATGTGTACTGATGAAGCAGAAAGGGAGCAGCATGCTGTAAGCCACACTCATTTGCCTAAGCAGAATAAATCACTGCTGGCGGTGAAGTGCACGCCTCTCTGTACACACTGAGAAGACGAGGAGAGAGGGTGAGAGGAGAGGGGAAAGCAGAGGAAAGGAAAACAAAGGAGAGGAGAAAAGGAGACGGGGGGAGTGCAGACAAGGGGGGAGGAGGAAGAGAAAATGGAAAGAAAAGCAAGTAACAGAGGTCGTAGAGGAGCAGAGACGTGGGAAGGAGAGGAAATGAGAAGAGGGAGGAAGCGAAGGGAGAGCTAGGGAGGGGCAGCGGAAGGGAAAAGTGGGGAAAAAAGATAGGGCCATTTCTACCCTCATCAACAGACATTTAGATGAAATGGGCACATCTCCTGCCCATCTGTTTTTACTAACAGACCTGTCATACCACCATGCTACTTATAGCCGGGGGACTCTGCAAAGCAACACAACACACAGCAAGCCCACAACCACAGGCCACATGCCATGAATAAAACAAATCTCAACACAGGTAGGCAAGGTTTTCATGCATTCATCATATGTTCCATCTTGACTGGCACAAGGTCAGTTTTAAAGTGGAACACACTGACAAGCATGTCCAGATAAAGTGCTGCATTTCCACGATTGGTAATAATATGAAGACTCAGATCAAAGGAACATGCTCAATTGACTAAATTAATGGAGTTTCACATAATCGTTCCTTTCACAGCCTGTGATTTAAAGTTGACACTCAAAGGTTTATTATTCACATATTTCTCTTGTAAACAGCATCAGATCCAATATATTCTGATGTCCAGCCAAAACACAGTTAACAACATGCTAATACTGCAGTGTATTTGTTATATATGTAATAGCTTGCAGTTCCATGTTCAAGTCTGACAACATGTGTATTTCTTCGCCCAACAACAAAAGTATTAAAACAAGGAAGAATCATTCAATTTATGGTATCTTGCTAGTGTTGTTAAGACAAGCTGTGAGCACAGCAAGGCCAGTTAAAGCTAGTTAACAATAAAGGAATTAAATTAGCCTGGGCTTGGATTAGGAAATTGCTAGTTCAAACTGTGATATTAACAACAATAGCAAAATCAAATATTTACAGTGATATATACCACACTACTGTACTATATTTTTATACATTTTCAAAGGGTTTCTTGTGTGTGATGCTATTGTTTGATTCCTAACCACACTTTCCAGTTTATATTATTGTAAAAGCATTCTCTTTTTCAAAACAAATAATCAAAGTAAGCTAGTAAAATCTGGTATTTACTGGTCTTTTTTGCCAGGTGATGCCACGTTCATTAGAGTACAACAGTGGGTGAAGTCTCCTTGATCCAAGCCAAGAGAAAAGTTTTAGGTAAAATAGCTATCATCACCAGACAGTTTTTCTCATAGACATAGAGCAGGAGGTGTTTAATCACTGTAACCCTGCTAACACCCTCAACTACATTAATTGTTGTCCTGACTACCACCCTGCCTTATTGTACCTGCTTTAAAACTGTAACACACAAAGATTCACACATAGACACAATTGATAATAATGTGAGAGAGAAATGTTCGGCAAGGTGTCTCCAGAGGGATAAGGATCAGCAGGAGAAATGTTAATGATCAATTAGATGTTAGAGTTGCTGGTGATTAAAAACATGGAGGACTTTAGAAGGGCCCTGAGAATAGTATGCTGGCATCATTGACTCATCTTTTTCTTCTCTCAGTTACTGTACAGGCATACGTGCACAAGAGATACACACACACCCACACACTTGCTGCTATTAAGAGAGAAATGGGCTGCAAATTAAAACTCTCCTGTGACTGAAAAATGTAAGTACAGAACAAGAAAGGAGAGGCAGAGAAAGAGAGAGACACTGACAGATTTGTGGTGTGTGTCAGACTGGTATGTGGTCCAAAAAGTGGTGCACTGTCCAGTTAGTCAGTCTCAGGATGTCTTAATACCAATTTTATTCCGGTGACACCACAGAAAAAAAGTCACTTGAGAAGAAAAAAATATAATCATTGTTACAGCTACATTTGTTAAACAGTTTGTGCAGTTTATTGTGTATGTCTTTTTAAAACCTAAGTCTTGACTTGAGGGACATACTGAATGTTGTTGCTATGACGTCATTATCGTGTGGTGCCTTGAAGTCATGTCGCAGGTCATCAGTGACTCACCAGAGTCCCCGTATTTATTGAATTAGGGACCTAATCAGTGTCTGAAATCCAATTCCCTCAGTGATTCACCGTCTCTACTGAACAAGGGACTGATTTGAGACACATCCAAACATTGTCCACAGAAAGGGAGTAGGCTGTAGAGAGAGAGTAATGCACAGACAGAAATCCATAGAAACAGCAATGCTACATAAAGTTGTTGATGTAACGGACGTTCTCCAGTGACCATTGGCAGATGGGCTGATGATCCCCAGCTCCTGCTCTGCTAAATTGGGAACATGAAGTCTGTTCTCTAAATGACCTCCTCATCAACAGGATGCACCCTGCAGTCACTCTTCTGTTCATAAAGACAAGAAGGAACTTTAAAAACATCACTGTTAGCATCATTCACAGTCAGAGGCAGCTGAAATAAAATCCACCAAAACTGCCAAACTGCCCAGAGACTCAGAGCAAACACAACATCAACTTGACAAGGATATCTCTCCATCTCTTCCCCTATCCCCTCACCCTCCTCTCTCCCTTCATCTGTCGATCGATTCCTTCTGAATGGATAAGCATATTTTGTCTCTTTATCAGTGCAAATAGTGCAGAGCGGATTCCCCTTCCTTCCTTTCTTTTTAACCTTTATCTTGTGCTCTGACAGCTGGTTTAGGCTAGCCTCAATTTGAAACAGATATAATATCAGAGACAGCGTTGGATCAATAGTTGGCCATTCTAGTTCTTCATCCTGGACCTGTATGTGAGCAGAGGTCAATGCTTACCTTTATTTATTACCTGATCAATGACTGCCAATACAATCGATCCACATACTTGGGTTCTGCAAACGCTGGCTCTGATGTGAAACTAAATTGCTGCTCAGTGTGTGTAAGGATTGGCTGTGAAAAGGCTGATGCCGAGTTCCCTTCATGTAGGATGGAAGGTAGCAATGGGAACGATTCCCATGGTAACAAGTTGCAAGCATTCATGGCATCATTCAATCTCAAAATGGTGATTGCCAGTATTAACAAGTGCATTTTGCGCACTGAATGAATAATTATCTGGCATTGAACCACAGTTGTATGATAGGCAAGTTGTTCCTGATCAAAATAGCATTTAATTAAGGTTGAGTTACCTTGAAATCTTGCTGACATGAGGCATCCATGTCCAAAGCTTTTCAGACAATTTGGTATTATTTACTGCCAAGTTATTTCTGTATATGCATTACACTGTTTGTGAAGTTCAATGCACAAACATGCAGCATTACAAATGTGCTGCCAGAAGAACATGTGACTTTCAAAGTTCAGTTTATGTTTATGGAGGTATTGAAAGTCCGGTCATGTCCTGTTTGGTGTGCATAACATTACACATTTTCATTTGGACTCAGTGTTCTGTTGGAGGCCATAACGGATTTGATTATGTTTACATGCAACAATAATGGCACTGCTGCCAAAATTGTCTGAAGATTACTTTGTGCTTCGTGACTCACCCCTGTGAAATTTAACCAAAGCTATTTGCATTATAACTGAAACAGCACTTTAGCCAGAAAGCACCTAGCTGTTGTCCCTAATTTGGTATTTTTAGATGAGGAGAGAAAGAGAGACAGGAACAGATTGGAGAGAGTCAAAAGTGTCCCCAGGAAGATATAACTGACCTGTTTCATGTGCATAGACATTTGTGACAATATTCTGCAGCAGCCTGGTGTTGGATGCACATGATTTACTCAAAATACACAGTATGCATTATCGTGCATACTGGCACACCACAATCACAAGACTGCGCCTGGTGTGGCTTTTTTTCAAGTTAGAAGCTGCAGATTGGACACCCATATTTGTCCTACTGCTTTTAGATGGCTGTAGTGATTTAATGAACTGATGGAAAATCTTTCATACTGCCTAAAAGCAATGTGGGTCATAGATAGTGGTAAAAGTTATTCAGTAATCTGCAGTACAGACTGCTTTACTGGCATTCTCTCTGTAGTCACACTGAACTTGTATTTTTGGTGTCAATTTAAATGCGACTATTGGTTGGAATATGTTTAATTAGAATTGTTTATATTATTCAGTCTTAGTTTGTAGCTGCGCAAGCATTTCGTTTGCTCTTGAAATCAGTCAAATTATCAGCTCGAAAAGCATGTGTGTGATGTAGCATTGAAAACAGATCAATCCCTATACTCTCAGTGCACCATCAAAGACAATTTTCACCAAACATCAACATTTTGCTGTGTTGCCTTATCTGCATGGAACTCCCGAGTTCATTTTGCCTCTCCTTCCACCTTTGTGCCGTGCGCCGTCTGCACTGGGAACAAAAATACCATAACAACAAGCATTCCAAGGTCAGGGAAATGCCACTTCGTAGTGCCGCTTGTGCTAGTCTTTCCAATACCATGAAAATGGAGCCCTAGAAGTCTTGTCACAAACCTGCATGGCTCTACAGTTTGGGTTTTTGGTTGCTTCTTGTATTCAGACCACTCATGTTTGCACTATTTTTTCTCAAAGAAGTTACCCTTCCTCTGTACAGTTGGTACGTTCTCTCCTCTCTTGACTTGAATAATGGATGTTCCCCTTCAGACTGACACCACACTGAATCCCTGTTCTCTGCCTGTCCAGTAGTAGAGAACAGAACAGAAGGTAATACGAGTGGAGAGGTGCACACTCTAGGTGGGATGACTGCAGCCTTGACCCATACTATCGTCTCCCGTCTCTCTGCCTTTAGTTTTTTTTCCCCCCATAATCTTTAGAGCGCATACTGTCTCTGTGGTAGCCGACACACATGCACACATAACCACATACAGATATGCACATTGATACATGCACGCACACACATTAGACAGATGGTTGAAGCTCTGCTCTGACAGAGGCTAAAGCACAGGGCACCTCCACTCTTCAAAGTCTCTTCGTCTCTCCTCTAGCTGCTTTTTCAAACGCCATCTGTACCCATGCACACTAATGTTGCTTAAAACAAGGACATTGCATTTTTTTTTCCCTCCACATAATTAGAAGACAGCAGGAAGAGGGTTTCTTTCTGCCTCTGCCATATTATAAATCTTTTGGAAAGGCAAGTATAATCATTTGATACAGTTGGCACAATATAGCTCAAGTAAAAATATAAAAAGGATGGAAGATAGAGCGGCAGAGTACCTGAAAACATTTCAAGATTTTGCTTATGTGTGCGTGCATCCGTGCATGTGTCTAGCTCGGTGAGTGTATGGTCCTGCTTACAAGGATAAAGTGCACTAGATGCATGAAACTGAAAAGAAAGTGTGTGTCTTTCATTACCCAGCAGCCAGGTTTCTCACCACTCTCCTCTCGTCTGGTCTCTCAGTGGAGCAGTCATTTCTCTCTGTCAGTCAGTCAGTGTTTGGGGAAATGATAGTGGATTTTAGAGAAAGAGCGGCTTTGTTTGGGCAGGAGCAAGCAAGAATAGCACGGTTTCCTTTCATCATCATCCTTTTACTGTCACCTCCTAACATTCTCCTCTCTCACCTTCTCTCCTTTTGTCCTTTCCTCCCTTACTCCTCGTTCCCACTCTTTCCCCTTTCTCCTTTTCATTCCTGCCTTGCCCATCCCCACCCCCACCTCCCAGCACTCGCTTCTCGTCCCCCAACCTCTCTCCCTCTGTTTCCCCCTCCCTAGAATGAGGTAGCGTGTTATTAGTAAGGCAGCCAATGTGCCTGTCGGTGTGTGTTAGAGAGAGATAAGCACAGGTAGAGAAAGTTACATAAGCCTCTGTTGATTACTGTGGAGGAGAGGGAGAGCAGAAAGAGAGAGAGAGAGAGAGAGAGAGAGAGAGAGAGAGAGAATGTGAGAAAGACGGATTGCTGTACCTTAGTAAGTACATTGTGCTCTAATGTTGCCCGTATGGCTGTCTGGCAGTTGATAAGTAGCCTAGGCTTCTGGGGCTGGTTGAAAGGACAGTCATTAGGTTGGACTCCCTAGACTGGCAGCTTGCTTCATAGATTGCAAGTTTGTTTTTGTTATAATGTCATGGACCTGATTTTTCATTTTAAACTAGTTCATTAATTTCATCTGCAAGTAGTTTTTCTCTTAGATAACTACCTGGATAATATTTAAGGATAAGGCTGGTGATATTCTACATGTTCCTTATGTTGAACAAATCCCATGAAAAGAACAAAACCAGCATTTCCTTTTGACAAGTGTTGTCCATGTAGCCAAATCCTGATATAGCTTGTTCCTCTGTGCCACAGACCTCCCATTGTTGTCCAAGTATTAAAAACACAACAACAAGCCACACCGTTACACTGGGTGACATGTTCCTTCCTTACCATGAAAATGGGCTCTGTAGTTTATTTTGAGTCAATCCCACATACATCTACCTGCTGCTATAAATATTCCTTAGCTCACCAAACGTGTATTTATCCACAACTGAAAATAGTGCCCAACAAATGCACTAGTTAGTTGCATTTGAGTAACGTTTGGTAAAAACTACAGTGGCCAGCTGTTTTAAGAAAAATCTGCCAGTGCCAACCTGATCCTTTAACAAACTAATGCTGGAAAACCAACAAAGATAGAAGTAAAAGTCAATATAAAATCCTGCTCTGTCTTCCAGTCATTTTATATTATATAATTGATTTGATTTGATGTGACAACTTCAGAACACATTAAACATAAATACAGTTATGGAGACTTTGACACACTAATGTGATGCCTGGTATCATGATATAAAGATATATTCAGTATTAGCAGCAATGTGAGGAATTAGGTTGAAAAGTCAAATGCCTTTTTAATCACAACTTGTTGCCGTTCTTAAAAGTCGCTTACTCCTAATCCAAATTTAAATTTGTAAACAAGTGAATTGTGCTATATCCCCAGACTGCTGTAGTTTGCACTGGATACACTACCGTGTAGACACCAATAGAGGATGATCACACTCGTGCGTGCACACACACGTATTGTTAGTCAAAATGATGGGTGATAAGGTCAACTGCTACCTCACCTCGCTCACCTCCTTACAATGCTATTGTGCAAACTCAAGGACAAGAGTAGCTGGTGCACACTTAGACCCACAAAAAGTACACGCATAGAAATATTTAATCTCTCACGTACACACACACTCTCTGCAATCGGTCACAGATGATTGCAAATGATCATGGACATCTCTACTCTTTTCACACTTCATTCTCAATAGCACCTTTTCAAGTCATCACTTAAGAGTGTGTGTGTGTGTGTGTGTGTGTGTGTGTGTGTGTGTGTGTGTGTGTGTGTGTATATGGATGTGTGTGTGTTTGTGCCGTGCCCTCATCAGTATGCCAAGCATTTGTCTGGGGGCCCTCCAGCCAGAACCAGCTTAGGAGCAGCTCAAGGCCAAACAAGTGTGAGGATTAAAGGACGAATACAGTCCTCTCTTCTCGTCTCAGCGGAGGAAATGAATGAGCAATGCTCTCCTCTTGCTTGACTACTGCCGAGGTGCCCTTGAGCAAGGCTCTTGGAGTTGCTAAGTGCCTTATCGCAGTAGACTGTTGTGAAACTGGGCAGATTCCAATTATCAAGGTGAAGCATGGTGTTGGCTGTGTTTTAATGCTTAGCAAATGTCCATTACCAATCACAGTTACCGACTATAGCTCGAAAACACAGCTTTTCCCAAAGACACAGCAGTGACCCCTATTTTACCTCACATACAGCACATGCATGACAACAGTAATAGTAACAGTAATAAATGAAGAAAACCTCAGGAACAGCAGTGGTTGTTGCTTGCACCGTGTAGATCCCATTAGAATTGTTATTTTTCTGCTGTTGACAAGCTAATTAAAATGTACAGGTACACAGTTGGCACAAGAGGAAGTAAGGAAGGGGAAATTGTGAAAGCCCGTCAGGGGAGAGGGAGCCAGAAAGGTAAAAAATGAGAATAAAACAGAATAATTTACACTGAATAGGAGTTAATGAGATCATCCAACAGGCGGAAGGGAAATGCTGTGGTTCAGGTCTGTGTATGGCAGAGTATGTGTGTGGTCATTTAACACTGTGAAGTAAGATTGTTCCTTTGTGTCTGAGTTGAAGTCAGAACCTTGTTGACTACACACCTAACAAAACTTAATGGTCATCGTTTTCAAAATTGCGGAGAAAGTCCAAATGAGCTACTTAGTCCCTCTAAGTAAGTTAAAAAAGGGGTAAAACTACAGTGTTTGTGCTGCAAAATTTATTTCTAAAATCTGACTTTCAGTGTATTAGTATATTATATCATTTTTATTTATTTATTTTTTCTTTGTTTTTCATCAATGATCGTCTTTCAAAGAGTGGCTTTTTATTTTGTAGCTTGGCTGGAAAGTAAATAACCTTGTGCCGCCTGTGTCCTGGAGAGAAAAAGAGAACAAAAGGGGGAGAGAGATGGTCAAGGTGCTTCTCCGAATAAGAATTCAGGGGAGTGAGTACCATGAGACAAGCCAACAGGAAGTATAAAAAAGAGATGGGGAGAGAGATGGCATGTACAAAAATGTGGAATAACAATAAGGAGGGTTTTTATGTGTGAGAAAGAGACTGCACACAATGATGCTCAAACACAAAATTCCCCTCTTTCTCACTGCCTCTCTTTTATTCAGTCTCAGTCACACAGACATGCCTGTGTGCACACACAGTATTATGTAAATAGTCTTTTCGGCAGAGTGCTGCTGTCACTGAGCGAGCATCCTCTGGGCCATCTAGGCAGCCTCATTAAAACAAGGCACAGCATCCATTAATAGATACCACTGCGTGTGTACAAACGCACATACAGTATATTATATATATATACACACACACACACACACACACACACACACAACACACACAGTATACACACACAAAGCATTCACAGACACCAATAAAGGACCTCCCAGGAAGCACGTATCTAAATGTTCCTCTCAGGTGGCAGTCAAAAAATATCTCCAAGGAAACGGCTCAAATGTCACTGAGAACAATACATGAAGAGTGTGTGTATGGCTGACTGTGACTGGAGCTAACGTGAAGGAAGAATGGACTGTGTGGCTTTACACAGACTCCCTATATGCTCAGTCAAGGGCTGGTTGGTGTGTGTGTATGCATGTGTGTTACTACTATACTATTTGTCTTTCCCCAAACCTACTGTAAATTATTGTGTTAAAAAAAGCAGTTATCACACAGCCTAGTGATTAAATTGGTCATCATGCTTTTAGTTATCACTCTTCCATAAGAAATGCCGTTTCATGGAAACATAATAGAAAAAAATCTAGTTTTAGCAATCACCCGCTATTATGTGATCAAGCTGTCCTTTATGCTTCACCTTTTTTGCGTTTAGTTAGGGCTTTGTTTTTTACACTGAAACATGCCGTCACCTTTAATTCCTGTAATTTACAATACAGACATTTAATTGTTCATTTTTTAAAACAGTTCTTTTATAGCCAGAAACTGTGTGAGTTTACTGCCATGCGCAAAAGTATAAAGTCTACTTGGGAAAATAGTGTTTAACATTGTACATTGTTTGTATAGCACAAACATTTGCCAAACACGTAGTACAAATGTATGGAGCGTAGATGTTCTGTCTAAACCCTGTAAAGTAAAAGGGGCCTATGTTTGTTTGTGATCTGCTGGCCCCGCAGGTGGCTCCCGAGGTGTGGGCTTCATCCGCTTTGATAAGAGGATAGAGGCTGAGGAGGCCATCAAGGGCCTGAATGGACAGAAGCCATCAGGTGCAGCCGAGCCCATCACAGTCAAATTCGCCAACAACCCCAGTCAGAAGACCAGCCAAGCCCTTCTGTCGCAACTCTACCAGTCCCCCAATCGCCGATACCCAGGACCCCTTCACCACCAGGCTCAGAGGTTCAGGTGAGTGCTGGGGCGGGACATGGAGATGGTCATGGAGGAGGAAGTGGGGCAGAGAAGAGACAGCATGGGGTGGGAAAGGGTTCAGGTAGTGTCACAGCATGGAGGTTTATATTGGGTATATGATTTTAAAAGGTGCGTAGTTAATTCTGAGTTTCCCAACCTCAGGAGGTGACCCAGTGTAAGGTCTTCTGATATTCATTTGGTGACCCCATCAAAATTCTGTGACTGGCTCCACTGTTCAGCAATTTTGAAAGTAGTCCTGCTTGACAATCGAATATGAACATCTTAAATTTTGTCATAGAGTTGCTGATTGTTTTGATTTTGGGTACACCTGGATCCCGAAGTAAAAGTCCCATTCATTTCATCCAAAAACAATGTTAAGTGACTCACAGCTGGAGCCCTTTTAAGGCTAGAAAATATATTAGAGAATATCTGGTTATTTGATAAAAAGTCCAAGCGTGGATACATAAAAACATAAGGCGAGACGTTAATTGTGATTCTCAAAAGTGCAAATGTTATGTGCTCCGATAACAGCAAGCAGTAACTAAAGATTACGCTGTTGAGAAAACATTTACATTAACAGGAAGCCTTTTAATGGGAATTCAGAGTGGGAAATATAGTTCCCAGAACCAGCAGCTCCATCCTATTTCCCAGCTCTATTCCAGAGACATTATGAATGAGAATGGGGTCACTAAGTCCATCTGCTCAAAAGGTTGGGAATCTCCAGGGTAATGTGCTCAAGTTAAGAATACTTTACAAACATCTAATGTCATCTAATGTGGTATGATTGATAATGTGATTAATATTTGAATATCACCAGTGTGTTTGGTACCATAAAATGACAAACAGGATTGCTATTTCATATGTGGATACGAGAGATTTAATGTCATCAGTCTCAAACTCGATAGCAATTATTCTTGGTTTATGTGACCATAAATGCATTTAATCAAGGAAACACGTCTGTTCTAAACAGCAGGCCTGATTTGGAAAACATTTGCACCAAATGCAATTTACAGTGTTCGAACAGGGGATGTAACGCCTACACAGAGAGCATGAGTCACAGCCACGTCTGTGTATCAACAATGATGCAACTTTTCTCCTGTGAACATTTATTTCAGCAAATACGTCCCCTTTTGAACAACAGGTGTGAGCTCTGCACCTGGTGCAGGTGTCAATAAATCAGGCCCTGTGAGTGCTCTGTGTGGGTCCACCCAGATCAGAGAGGAACTGTTCATAAGAGACTGTGGGGTTCTGTCGTTCACTACTACTTATTTCCCCTCATTTCATCATGCTGCCATCGTGCCAACACTTCCCAGAATATTCCCTGTGAGGCTTGGGCAAAAAAACATGTATTTGGATTATAAGTATTGTAAATGTTTATCAAACAAAAGAGATGCACTTCATTGTCTTTCTGACTTTAAAGACCCAATTCTGCATATGGTCATATTGATGCAATGAACCATAATGTTGTAGTACATTTTTATAGTTTGACTCACTTTAAACACATAGACAATATAGACATTTGCCAGACTTACAAGACAGTCTACTGTATTAAATACAGCATAAATCCCTGCATTAGAAGATGAAGTTATTTAAGAGAGACTAATGTCTTAAATCCAATGAACAAAAGGCAAATTAAAAGAAAAGATGCCCAAATGAATTTAAGGATTTAGGTTTTAACTTTGTTTCAACTTAATTAAAGTACCTCAAGCTGTCTTCAGTCATTTCTAAAAAAAAAAAAGTTTTTTGCTCATGTCAGTAATCTCCACAACAAGCTATCACTTAACATCCGCTTATCGTATACAGTATGTGGCTGACATACTGTATATATGGCATCCTACCTGGCCATTTCCTGTCACTCACTAAAGACACAAAGAATCCTTTTTTAATTTTAATGTTGTGCAAGACACCTACAGATTGTTAAGGCTTAACGTTACCTTTCACCTCAACTACAAAAACACAAGACAGACCGTGATATCATACAATCACTTGTTTCCATCATCCGATCCAACAAGAATGTTTCAGAATTGGAGACAGAATATGTGCTTATACAATTTCCTCTCTCTTTCAATAACACTAAGCCGGGCGTGCTGTTTACTCTCCATCAAAGTCAGAGCTTGGAAGGTATTTTTCTTCTGGAGCGGCTTCCCTGGTGTGACACCTGAACGATGTAGCGTGGCTGTGTGTCTGTGATACGCCAAGCCAATTTACAGGCTCTGCAGGAGAGCTGTCGCTTCTCATCACAACTCACAACCAGAGGACATTTCCTCACTGTGTCCCTGTGCTCCTGCTCTCTGCTCCCAAGCCCTCCACTAAAACCTCAACGCTTTAGAAGTTATAAATGTGCTTTTTTTCCCTAATACAATACAGTATGCAGTCAAACCTGATCTATTGTTTGTTCTGTTTATCCCCTGAAGAGACATTTAATTTAAAGTTAAGCTACCTAATATTAGTATGTTTCAAAGTTAAAAGTAAATTTAATAAACTAAAAATAGTGATGCAAAAAGAATCTACTAATATACGCCTGAAACTAAATTAAAAACTTAGTGCTGAAAATAAAATCCATTAGAGATTGTAAAATTGATTCTCCTGCTTGTTTTACATACTTAACAAGTTTGTGCTGCTGCTTATAGGTAAGACCCAAGTAAAAAAAAAAAACTGCAGAATACAGTAAAATTCTGCTGCAGTTATAATACATCTATCCTGTGTGACTAAATCATGTGGGCCTGCTGTAACACAAGTTAATGTATAATGTGCTTGTATGGTCCCTCTCCAAGACAGCAAACATAATCGACTCAAGCACTATACACCGAGCCCTAGATCCCAGCTCGTTTCCGATCCTCTGTCGTTAACTAATGGTACTAATTAGCAAATTAGCCTTATTATATCCAGGGCAGGAGCCAATTTTAATTGAAAAGAATTTTCTTTCAAAAAAGAAAAGACAGAAACGCCCATTCCTCCATTAACATGCATTGAGAGAAAGCACAAAAGCCCTATTGTTTATATCGAGCTTGGAGAGGGTGTGTGAAAAGCTGGCAGAGTGTTTGCGTGGTGAGCGTGCAACAGTGTGCATTCGTACATGTGAGAGAGAGAGAGGTACTGAGAGAGGGAAAGAGAGAGAGAGAGTTTGTTAGCAGCAGGTTGTTTTGTTGTGGCCCAACGGCCCGACGGCCAGCAGATGTCTTCGTGCTCCCGGGCCTGGAGCGCCTCTCCCCTGAGCATCCTCTCCAATTGACTCATTTACCCACAAAGCATCCTGCTTGTTCCCTTCCCATGTAATGGGCTAATTACTGTTTTAATGATTCCGTATATCCTTTTCTCCACTTCTTTGTTTTAGGGCTGCTTTTGTTCCTTTTTGGTAATGTTAAGAGAGAAAAGTGCCACAATGCAGACACACTTTGAACCCAGATAGTAAGTAGGCCTACGATGTTATTAAAAAAGTTTATGTAAAAGGTTATGTAAATTTACTCAGCTGACTTTAATGTGGGGATATCAGTGCGAGTACGTATCACAGTATGACTTTATTTACACATTTTAAACATTTAAATAAACAAAAAACATTTACATTTTAAAAACATCAATGTGAGAAACTTGTGAGGCAGTATTAAAATAATATTTTAAAACACAGGTTATTACAGAGCTCTTCAGTCCTGATCCTCAGTATAGAGTTCTGCAGGATTTGTAATTTATAAGGTGCTTAACAACAATTACCTGGCATGCCAGTGTTAAATTGTCCCTGATTAGAAGACTACTGATCTGTTATGTCTAACATGCAATGTAAATTTAATTTAAAATGATCAATATAAATAGTATTATGATTATCATTATTATTCTACAAGTTATTTATTACAAGCCTTTAAACCTAATTGCTTTCTTAATTGCAATCAAGTACTAATGAAGTTGTGTATATATCAAGTAAGAAAATAATAATGTTGCTTTTAAGCAGTGTAAATGTAGAATGGTTACCTGGATTATTTTGTGATGAAAACAATCAAATTTTCATTAAGATTTTAATGCTTACTTTAAGGTTTTGGTAAATATTGTGTAGCAGTTGTGTTGCAAGAAAGCAAATGCTTGTTGACTGAAAGAGACAAGGAGAAACAACCCTGATAGTCGAGTCAAAGTCAGAGAGTTTGTAGTGTTTTCAAGAGGAACGAGGCATCGCTGGCCAGCTGTTGCTCAATAAGCCGTGGCCCCTGTCCATTAGGCCAGAGGAGTTAATAAGACATGAGACAGGCCAGACCCGAGTGAGGAATGAAGGTCATTGAGTCACCAAGCAGACTGCATCTATCCAAGAGGGCCAACATTTCATACAGCCCACAGGTTTCTGAAGCCCGGCTCACAAACAGACACACAAACACACAGCCCACTGGGTTCTTAAACCACACACACACACAAAATGTAGTTCACCCAGGCTGACTGCAATGGCTGTAGCTCACAGGGCTGAAATTATTATAAAACCAGAACATTTCCCAAAAACCAAACCCTTTTAGACAGAGGACACCCTCTGACTTAACACTCAGCCATTCCACCCGACCTGTTAGCACTTAACAGGTTGACCCCCGACCACAAAGACAGACATTCACAATTTCATGGCTAGTTTAACATTCAGTTGTGTTTTTGTTGGTCCGCCTCATAGAAAACATACTAATCACCATCACCTCTCTCGCTCACCATCATTCAAATGCCAAACCATTACACTGACAGAACTCTGGATCATTTTTCCTGTCATCTCAGGTGTTCTCTCAATTGAGTTAACACAAATTAAAGACCATAGTTTATGAAAAGAATTTTTTATTAACCTCCATTTTCTAATAAACCATCAATGTGGCAGCATGAATTGTATGGATATCCACATGCAATTTCCAGCACGTAAAATAAGTCGTTGATTTGCCATTGCGTAGCACTGTGGCTAGCCTAGCATCCTAGTATAGCCGAGTGCCACGCTATGCTATCCCTATCCTGCCCTGCTGCAATTAGTGCTCTGTATGCGACTGTAATACTGAACTGTGACCAGTCCACTACTGTAGTCTTGTATGACAATTAAACAGTCGCAACTAAAGTAATGTCAGTGTGTCTGTAACACTCTGCTCTGGCATTAGCTAGTGCAGGGCTATGCTGGAGCCTATGAAGTAGCGCAGTGGCAGACCGAGCAAGTGCCGACCATACTGATGGTACTGTAGCTTCATTAACTGATAGTATTTTCTGGTGGGGCTCCTCAGTGTAATGGGCCAACTATAGATGGGTTTGTTTGTTCTTGAGTGAGGAGGACCATGCAGTTCCTACAGGGACTTAACATTAGTTCCATTGAGTGAGTCGACCATCTGCCCACCATTAACCCCAGAACCCTCCTTCTCTTTACAGGCTGGACAATTTGCTTAATATGGCCTATGGCGTAAAGAGGTAATTAAAAACTTCACCCAATGCCAGATGTCCATGTTGACTCAATGATTTTTCAATATCCTTTTTTCTGTTCCTTTTTTTAGTTTATGTTTCCTTGTATTTTTGCAGTCACTTTGCGTTTGACAGTTCGTTGAAGGTCAACTGCATTTTTGGTTCTTTGAGTTGTTTGTTTTTTTTCCTCGTAAGCTTGAGTTGGTTTTAAAACCCTACCAACTAGTTATGGTGTAAAAAAAAAAAAGAAAACAATCAGTCTTTGTTTTCAGTGGTGATGAATTTGCTTTGTTTTGAGTATGACAAGTGCTGGTGTCGTTTTTGGGTTGTTTCTGTGTACTGAATGGATTTTGTTCTCTGGTGTAAAACTCCTGATTTCTAGGTGTGTTTTTTTCTACCGGATTCAGGTTCTCCTGCCTTGTCACTCAACAGCCATAGCTTGGGAACAGTCTCTCTTTAGGAGCAAATTTTGAATTTGTCACTTTGATTTTATAGGTATTTCCTCACTACATGATTAGAATAAAACCTTCGTACATCCACTATCAACTATGTACACAATGCTTTATGCGATAAATTTACATCTGTGCGGTGGAATCCATGACAAAATGATCTATTGCCTTAATTTCTTGGCAGTACTAGCTGAGATTAGGTAGTGGTTAGCGAGGACATGGGATGAGGCTGGATGAACCTGGATCCCTGCTGGAAACAGGAAATGCTGTTTCATTGCAGACAGCTCCAGCTTTGCTCGGCACTGCTCTGCTCGAATTCCTTCCTTCCTTTCGCCTCCATGTTTCATTTTGCTTTCTCGCTACCATAGGTGTTACATAACCCAGAGCAGCAGCCACTGTGGTGATGGATGTTTCATGTGCTGACAGTGGCATCTTGCATGTTGCAAGCGCAGGGGACATCATCTGAAGTCAGATTAGGGACACAAACAGAGATGAAGTTTTAGCGAGAGAGAGAAATGTTCCCTTAGCAAGTTCCCCTAAAAAGCTGCAATTTTGTCAAATGCAGGAATACAGAATCTAGTGGCAGAATAACGCGTTGATAGTGATCCATTGTGGCATTCACAGGTTTAACACTTAGAGCCTCCCATGATGAATAAGAACTGTGCCCTCACTCTGAGTCTTTACATACTTTTATAAAAGGTGAAAATAGTGTCTGATTCAAGTTATAAGTGCTTTTCAGTGATCTGAGGTTATTATTTGAAAGGAAACAGAAGAAAGGTGTTAAGAGCTGGAGATGGTTGGCTTTAGAAAGGACAGAATAGATATCTGGTCAGCTAACTGTTGCTATGCAACCCCTGGTCTCGTCTGTAACATTGGTTAGTGTTTGGTCCCGCTCTGATGGGTTCTCTCGCATGTACGTACGTGCACACACAGACACACATGTACATACAGACGCACTCCATCTCCACATCGTCACAGTGGCAGTGTTAGCTAGCCTCCAAACCGTCACTCTCACAAACCTCCTCACATACTCCAGCTTCTGCATACAAATTACCACAAGTTTTTTTAGCCCAGCAGGAGAGACCTGAACGCAGCCGAGCATGTCAGAAAAGGCCTCGACGTGATGGGGCCTGTTAAGATTCCACCTGCTTGATGCTGGAGAAAATATTAAAAATCGCCTCAACAAGACATTGAGGCCATGTAGAGATATGTGAGACAAAGGATTTGGAGCCCATTATAATGCAGTTTGCTGCTGCAGCAACCCTGTGGTGATTATGAAAATCCCCTTGTATCTCAATCATATAGATTTATAATACTATAATCTATTTCATCTCGTCTTAATCATACAGATATATACTAATATAATCGGTTTATTTTATACTACTACGGTACTTAACACATTTAATTAAAAAAAACACCTAATCAATGCAGAGAGCCCTTGCCGTCAATGAGCTAACCACCCTAGGCGCTTGTGTTGGCGTCCACAGCAACCACAATGGGCAGAAGCAAACTCTTCATGACCAAAGTCATGCAGGAAGGTCGTAGTGATAGCCAGCCATATATAGTCGCTGGACAGAGAGGGGTGGGGGCCCCCGAGCAGCAAGCAGCGCTATCGATCAGTGCCACGAGCTCTGGAATAGAACAGAACACCCTGCAGACTGCGGGAGGAGTGGGAGGAATACACTTTGTACCTTAATGCCACTGGGCTGTAAAGTGCTTCCATTTTCCATTTAGTTTGCTCCGTCTTCTCTCCCTCCCTTTCCTTAAGAAAGCAGCCTTCTCTGAGACAGCTGCAGCAAAGCGGAAATCTCAATTAAAGCACACCCAATAATGCCTATAGTCGTTTCTTGGAGAGAGGTGGCATAAGAAATGAACCTTTTTATCTCATTTACCTTTTATTTAAAAGTGGAGATATTTTTTTCTCCTTTCCCTTTCCTTTGAGCGGAAAGGCAATTAAGTTAAGTCAACTGAGGATTCAAATCTCTTGCATCACAAGAAAAAGGAGATTATGAGGCGAACGAGAACAGATTTAGCAGGCTGGTGCATGATCTTTGATGGATTTCTAGCAACGCTTTAATTCAACAACTTCCTGCAATTTAGCTCCTAAAGGAGCCACTCAAGGACACAAAGAGAGAACCTTCGTCTGCATCTCCTTCAGCAGAAATACAGCCCAGCACGCAGCACTGTCGTCATTCCTGACAGGAAGCCTTTCAGAAATTGAGGAGCTCAGGGAGGATTTAGTAGCAACTATGCAGACACACATACAAACTCCTGCATTTAGACATAAACATACATGCACATACATCCTGACCCTCCTACAATAAAACATCCATACACATGCATCCTGATTCATCTGAATTTGTGTATTAGGCTTGGAGATCAGTTTTCGGTTTGATCGGTAAACTGTAAACCTTTAACAGATTTAAGTTTTGAAGCTTGTTATTTAATATGGCTGTAGACAGTAGCGTGTCATGCAGGTGAGCGTCATGGTAAGCTTTCAGATTTGGAAGGAAGATTCAGTTTAAAAGTTTGGCTCTCAAATAAGATGGAGATTGGAGTTTTTCCACTGGTTTCTGGCCATTTCATGTACAGTAGATGCAGACATTGAGTTTCACTGTATGCCTTAAACTGTTCAATTAAAACTTGCTGTTTTCTCTCCCCTTCTTTCTGCTCTCCCTCCATTTTCCCCCCACTCTGCCTCTCCTCTCAGGTTCTCCCCCATCACCATTGACAGCATGACCAGCCTGGTTGGCATGAACATCCCTGGGCACACAGGCACTGGTTGGTGCATCTTCGTGTACAACCTGTCCCCAGATTCGGATGAGAGCGTGCTCTGGCAGCTGTTTGGGCCCTTCGGTGCGGTCAACAATGTCAAGGTGATCCGTGACTTCAACACCAACAAGTGCAAAGGCTTCGGCTTCGTCACCATGACGAATTACGACGAGGCGGCCATGGCCATCGCCAGTCTCAACGGCTACAGGTTGGGCGACCGTGTCTTGCAAGTCTCCTTCAAGACTAACAAGACACACAAGTCCTGAACTTTAGCAGGTAGAAGCAGTTGCCCCGCGACTTTGTCTGCCCCAAAATTGCCCCCCCCATTCCCCCACCCCCCGACCTCCACCCATCCCTTAGCCCCTTCAGTCACTACCACTACCACCCTACTACAGCCATCCAACGCAGCAAACTCAAACTCCAACCGGAACACAAAGCAACCGACAAACCATCAAACAAATTGAACTAGAAATGGCTTATATTATAACTTTGGACCTATAAGCCAATGTTGCCTAAGTATTACAAAAATGAAATGATGAAAATGTTCCTGTGATAATGCAGGCTTCTCTTTGTTGTATATTCTTTCTGTTTGTTGTGGTTGTTAAAATGATTTTTCTCTTCTGTGTAAACAGTAGCAAATCCCTGTATCCCCTTATTTCAGAGAAGAGAATGTCCTTTTTAGATTGAAACCTTTTCTCTGTCTTGATTCAGGATTTGTTTTTCTTTTGTAAATCCGGATCCACTGTCGTTAGTATTATATACCTCCCTGTCGGTGAAAGGGAGGAGGCTCTTTTTTAAATTGGTGAACCATTCATTCATTTTTAGTGTGTATTAAAATCTTCCCCTTATCGATTATAGATGGGATTCCACAATCCCAGTAACTCTGATGTAGAAAAAAATGAATTTCTAACATTGTTTTTGTTTTGTATCGCAAACAAAACATGTCTTTCCTCACAGGGGTTCAGGGAGATGGGGCGAGGGAGGGGATGGGTTAGCTTTCCTGATGACACGTTCAG
Source organism: Maccullochella peelii (assembly GCA_002120245.1). Classification (NCBI taxonomy): domain Eukaryota; kingdom Metazoa; phylum Chordata; class Actinopteri; order Centrarchiformes; family Percichthyidae; genus Maccullochella; species Maccullochella peelii. The sequence continues at coordinate 126,235 of LKNJ01000057.1, read as the reverse complement.
TAATTTAAGAAAAAAAAATAACACTGTTGCCAAAGAGAAGATCTCTTTGCTTGAAAAAAATGCATTTAGAAAAAGATAAAAATAAAGAGAAAGAAGATCTATTTTTATAAATGATAATTAAAATAATAATTATTGAAGAATTTTTACAAGAATCTGGATTTGAAAAAAGAGAAAAATATTTTGACTGGCTAACTAGGGGGGGCCGGGGCGGGAGGGAGGGGGCACCACCTTGTCTTGTCGTTCTGCCGTGGTACTTTATAGGATCAAAGGTTGTTTGTTTTTTGGGGAATCCAAGTTGGCAATGATTTTGTAGATGGAAGGTTTTGTGAAAAGGGATGCAAACTGAGGCAGGTGATTTTGGTAATTTTTCACATATGTACTAGTGCGTAATTATTCAACAGCGATACCCAAAAGGGAAGGGAGAGGGGTCTTTCCAAGGCCTAACCGTCCTTATAGTCCAGAGCCCAAAGCAAGAAGACCCTTTGTCCACTTGTTTTCCTGTTTTTGTCATCAGTCAATATGGGATATCAGTAAATAGATATATACACATCTATCCATTTAGAGAGCATACTATACATTATCTATATCATTTTCTTCGCTCTGCGTTTGTGAACTTACATTTGAAAAGAACTTCCTTTTAGCGATCAACAGTAGGTGCTATACTACATTATTCACATATCTTAAATATCCAAGTTTGTTGTTCTATGTGTTGTTTAAAGAAAAAAAATACTTCGATGTTGGCATTGAATTGAGCTGCTGTTCTTTGTTTAATATTTGTTTATTGTTGGCCCAAAATTCTGGTGAGACTATTTCTTTGCTGAGTAACCAGATAAACGAGTTTGGGTCTTGTAAGAATCACTGAACAAATTTTTATTTTGTAATTTTTTTGTTTGGCTTGCTGACTTTTAGGTTACTTGCTGAGCGTAAAACGTTTGTCAAAACTAAATGATGATTAGCTAGTTCCGTTAGTCTAGATATTTGTTTCCTTAAAAAGGATCTATGACAACTGTGTCTTCATTTGCTGTGTACAAATAGATGATATATATATGCATATATAGTCTACATTTGTTTTACAATATCTACTGTACTATATGAGTTGTCACTGTTCTTTTGTTTGAGCTTGTCTTTTTCATATGACAACTTATTATGAAGTGGTGGTTCAGTTACTTAGAAAAACTTGTGAGGAAACTGTTCAATTGTTGTCATGTTGCTTGTGGAGAAAAAAAAAAGATTTGGATTAACTTTCAGTTAGCTACCGCGGCAAAAGAGACCGAACAAAAGCTTAGAATATAACTGTATTTGTTTATTTACTTATCTATTTTTTGAACTATTTATTTTTCTATTTATTTCTATTTATTATATATTTATTAATTAATTAATTTATTTATTTATCTGTGTATTTATGTATTTATTTGTTTCATTGTCTGTGTATTTGCGTGATTCTGGTACAGGGAGGGGGCGTTTCTGAGCAAAAGGGAACAAAGCGACTAGTGGAGAGGCTCTTCCAGTAGTCCACTGCACTGAGAGAACTTTTAGTACGTTTGTGCTTTGTACCAATATATCAAAATTACAATATAAAAAAATCTAAAAGTCAAGAAAACTGAAAAAAATGTCTGGAGGGTTGGGGGACGCTCTTCCCTTATTACTAGAAACAGTTACTCGCTATGCATAACCTAGTTAATAGTTAAATTTGCTATTGCTTTTTTCTTGTCTTGTTAAAATGAAATCTTTAGATCTTTTTCAATAAAGTTTAGTCTTAATAGAATGTTATAAACAGTCGTTCTGGTTCAATATAACCTGTGATAAGTTTGTGTAGTTCTAAAAAGCCACTCCGTCCACACCCTCCCTCCACTTACTACCGCTTTGTGATGAAACCTTATGCAAAAATGTGGGTCTGAAAGCATAGTTTTCAGTTTTCAGTGAAACATTTTATATAACATTCAGCTCTTGGAGGCTTGGGCATATAAATTTTAAAAGGAGCAAAATGCCCATTGTTGTTTGAGGGTCATTCATTGCACTGGACTAAATCGGTCAAAATCACTTAAGAGTCAAAACTTATTTTTAAAAATATTCATCATGTTTTCAAATGACATACCAACAAATCTTTAAAAATGAGAAATTGTTACCATTGCACACCAACTGTTCTTTACAGCAGTTGTTGCTATACTTAAGGAGTACTCTGGAGGTATGAAAAGGGATTGTACCGATTCTATATTTTATATACTCTAATATGATATATATTATATATTTTGAAAGGTGAAAGGGAATGGTTCCAGAAGTATAAATATATGGAATTGGATTTTTTTTGTTTGTTGTTAAGACTTGAAAACATGAAGGAGGTGTGTGGAGAGCATTTTGAACACTCAGACGCATGCTCGCATAAGTACATCCTTCTCTCTCACACCTCAGTCATCTGACAGGCCGGGTCATCTTATATCATCATTATTATCCAGTCATAATCTGCGCCATCCAATCACATAGTTTTCTAACGTCATAACGGCAACAAAGCAACCAACCCACCCACCAACCAACCAGACCCCTTCATGCTCCCCGCCGCCGTCGGGAGCTTGAATTATGCAACGACCCCAGTAGAATGTTGTTCTGATGTGTGAACTAATTTCCTACACTGTACGACTTTTGAACTCTTACGATGCGTGCCTGTGTTCTGCCTAGACCCTGTGTGCACATGTGCGTGTGTGTGTGTGTGTGTGCATGTTTGTATGCATGTTCCTTTATGTAATTGTGTGCGTGTCCTGGTCCTCATATGTTTGTTAGCGTGGAGTACCATCCAAATGTGCGTATGTAGAGTATATACATATGTTACGTGTTTGTGATTATGTGTGTGTGATTGTGCATTTGGGTCTGTTTAGTGCACATGTATACAAGCGTATACGTGTGTCTCCCTGAGTGCATGTGCGTGTGTGACAGAGATGGCACGTGTGTGTGTTTGTGTGTGAGAAAGTGTGTGCATGTCAGGGTGTTTGAAACATGGGGCTGCGTCACCTCGCTCTATGCCCAACCCCTATGGCTCACACCATCCCCTGTAGCGCCTTATAGTGGCAGCCTGCCAGTAGGAACAACGCAGCCAGTAGTGGAGGAGGGAAGGTGAACAGAGGAACTAGGCTCTTCTTGTCAGTTTTCATTTTCCTCCTGAGACGTGTTTGTTTACTATCTGAAAAATCTATAAACGAAATCTTTAAAGACAAAAAAGACGAAAAAATGTTCACAGGGCCCCATGACCGCGGCTCTCTCTACTCTCTCCTGCTTATGTTATTACTTAACAATTATCAATGATGATTATTATGATTATTATTGCTATTATTCTTAGTATTCTTATTCTTATTATTAATCCAATTACTGCGATGAATGACTTCATGTTATCCTTGCTAGTTTAGGTCATTTCTGAAACTGGAAACAAAATAAAAATCTTGCTGTAAATGTTTGTTTTTTCTTTTTCATAAAACTGTTGTGTTTGAATTATTTGTACTTTTGAATGTTGGGACAATAAAATGAGGTGTTAAGAGCTTGGATGTTTCTTGTCGTGATGGATGAAGCATTCAAAGATTTCACACTCTTTACACTGCACACTATAAGGGACATCTGATACGTTGAAAAATCATAACAGATTAATCATTTGAGTCATTTATCACGGAAAACGCTAACATTTCATAGTTCCAGTTCCCTAAAATGTGACCATTTGCTGCTTTTTATCACTGAAAATGTAATATTTTTGCGTTTTAAACTAAGCGAACAATTTGAAGTAGTTATGCACCCAAAAAAGGTTGTTTTTCATAATTTTCTGACATTTTATAAAATAATCAATCCAAAAAATTAACAGATTAATCAAAAAGATCATCATTAGATCAGTAGTTACATTTGTGGTATATTGTTTCTATATCTGTCTCAACATGAGGCAAGATTTCAAATTAGTAATACAACACAATAGAGCAGTAAATCACAGATTTAATCTGCGTTCACTGTGACCTTTCAGCTGGTGAGGGACAGTCACGACTATGAGGCAGGAACACTGCAGACATAAAACGCAGTGCTGATCTCAGTCAGCCCTCTAAGGTGCTGCTATAGGACGGCGGAGAGGAATCAGGTGCAGTTACATCAGTGAGATAACACTGCCCCCTGTATCTTCGCCAGAGTATCCAAGACCTTTGTGGCAAAATGCTGTTTCTCGCCGAGTACAAATATCTGTGGTTAATATGTGCTTTTCATCTCATCTCTGATCTTTCTGCTTCACAATACAAACCCCATCAGTCAGCCCAGAAAACACCTGAAGCAAAGGGACTAAGAATAAGGCCTTAGAGGATAGAGAAATGCCACTGAAAGCAGCTCAGCAGTGCTGTAGACCACATCTGTTCATCAATAACTATGTTCTCAATGTACTCAGTAATCCAGTCCAGTGATGTGAGCCCAGCTTTACGCCTTTATAATCAAAATCACACCGGAGAGCATTATAGCACTTGTGGAGATGATTATGGTTGTTCGACTGTGATATGTCCAGCCACTCTTTTCTTTCCTCTCCCGTTGTTAGCAACTTAATGATCCTCCACTCTCATCAAGGCCAAAGTAGATGGGGAGGACATGAGTCAGCATGTGCTCTCAAGGCCCTTTTGAACTGGCTCCTTGGGGGTTTAAAGGCTCAGCTAGTCCAATGAACAACTGTTGATGAAGCTGATGACAACTTTAATGTGTTGTTGTTATAAAAGAACTCTGTCTTACTCCACTGTGGCTCAGGCGTAGAATAAAACAAGATGTAGCATGAAAATCGGCAAAAATATCTAATGCAAACAAGATGTTTCAATTCCAAAAGGAAGTGAAAGTGCTCTCGTTACAGGGAGTTGTTGGGTTTAATATGGCTCACTTCTCACCATATTCTGTCACCAGGTGCAACCATATGATACTGCCTCTCAGTTTCTATATAAACCACTTTTCATCTGCCTGGGTGAGAGCTGATCACACTCGCTCCATGGTGTGAATGTCAGCATCCTGCCGCGCTGTGATGTAGAAGGCATTTCTGCCAAATGACAAGCATGAGCCTCACAGTCGGAAGCATATTATTTCATAAGGAGCTACTTGTCTTTGACAAATCTTCCGTAGTCAAATTTGTGCAGTGGGGGAGCCATTGTTGCCCTCTAGCTCTCCTTGGTACACACTGACATTAATGGGGTACCTCTCCTCACCCCTTTGTCCACTTTTGAGATTTCACACAGCCTAATCAAAAGACTCTCAGCTTCACTGGATGTTATTTATTAACTGAGCTGCACTCGGATGAGTGCGCAGTCCACTTCATTTTCTGTTTTGGCATTAACACACTGATCAGACTGATTGGACTGTCCGTTTGATTATTAAGTTTGTTTTATGTGTTATGTTGCAGTGTATAATGTGGAGCGTTTATTTGCGTTAGTCTTTGCTTCTGTTGTAATAGAGTGTTGTTTTGTAATATCCCCTGATAACTGATGACTGCACTTTAACAGGCATTTCCTACTGGCAATTTAGACATCGAGATTACAGCAGCCCTTTTCTCCTTAAGTTGTTTTTTCACTTCCTAACTGTAACAGTTGTAGCTGTGATAGTGTTATGACGCTGCCCGTAATGAAGCCTAGTTTTGGCACTGTATTATTGCTGTCAGCAACTAGGAGGATTTTCAGCTCTAGTTTCAGTAACCTTTACATGTGGCGTCTTGAATTTGAAAAACGAGGTGGGATCCTGCATAAAATCACAATGATAAACTAACAGGAAGCATACAGGGAAATCTATAATGGCTTTCACAGATAACATGATTACTCACGATGCCTTTTCTTTAATTCTGTGAAACAGATTCAGTTTTAAAATAAATCACGTGATTTCTGTGTTCTGCAGCATCTTGGCCTGTTTTTATAAAGAATCTCAAAGTGGAACGTCTGATAACCAGGCAGGTCAAAACATCTAAACAACAACTAAAAAGCCTAACTCCTCACAGACTCATACAACTCCCACACTGTAAGACACTTCAAGAACTGTTTTTACTTTTCTGTCAATCTCTTATGGTTTTAAATAAATCAGTTGTAAGATGAACAAAACCTATCCTGTTACAGAACATTCACTACACACTGAATGACAGTGTCATTGTGTAGTGAACATGGTTTAGCAGAGATGATAAGCCACCCAGATACTGACGCATCTTGCCTTATGATCAATTTAGTAAGAAAATGAGTGCCTAAACAATAATCAAATGTATTAGAAATATAGCATTTGCTATGTGAAATAGTGCCTCCACTCTCTCCACTCCCAGAATTAATGTTTGATGTCATAAAAGTGCAGTTTTTTTCATGATGTTAGTGGAGGTAGTCTTTTTTAGGATAGGCTTTTTTAGGATAGGCTCCTCTATAAAACACTGCGGGAATTCAGTTATTGAACGATGTTGCGTGTAGTTCTATTTACATCTCATTGCTCTCGGTTCTTTTCCGTTTTATGTTGTTGTGTATCAGTCTCATGGAAAAAATAATGACTTTTAGAGCTATACGTGAAGATGAATCTATTTTCTTTCATGACGTTACACATTTAAACTGCTGGTTGTCACAGCCCTGTTTTTGGTTGTTTGTGACAGAGGAGTTTTGATGAACTGATAATTTACAAACTGACATTTCATGAAGCATTCTTGTTTTTCAGGCAGGATTTTCCTTATTAAACGTTGGTAGCTGCTGTTAAATATAACTCAGTTCTCACAGCCTATACTGGAAGCCTTTTCACCTCTTCCTTACTTCCCTTCTCCGCCCTCGTCTCTAAAACAACCCATTAACACTTAAGATTGGCACTCTTAATATTACCATCCACAACTGACGGGTTAGGAAGGAAGAACAACTAACAACAAGTTTAACAAAAAAAGAAAAAGAGACATGGGCGATATTTCTCTCATTTAAGAGAGTGAGTGAGTGAACTTGCTCCTCTGAGCTTAAATCCACTATACAAATCCAGTCTCTCTTGCTGAGATCGTCAGATTCTCCCAGCGGTAGATTATAAATCACAATTTACGATCTGTATCTCTCAGTTAAACAGACTTTTTCGTCACGAGCTGTGTGAACGGTGACGGCACTGTCAATGCTGGTACTTCCTTGGAGAGCAAGTGACACTCACGAGGGCCTAATAAAGCACTGGATCCTGTTCAGGAAGTTTCTGTCCCTGGGGGCTCCCCGCTTGCAATCTACTCCCCTGTGAAGTCTTTTAATTTCAATGCAACATTTCCGGCACCATGGGATCACACTGTTCTTGCTCAGGGGCAGCATTTTCTTGTACACACAATCTGTCGCCGTGTTGTGACGTGCGCCGTGGCATCACAGCAATGCATAACTCACCAATGTGATGCTATATTGAGATGCTTAGCTACTGAAGAATTTACTGAAGCAAACCAATATGAGAAAAGAGCTGGGACTCAAACCTTCCAATCAATAACCAGTTTGTGATGACGAACGCCTGAAGAGATATTCAAACTTAAAGCCGGGTAAGAGTGTTTGTGTCAGTGCTGAGTAAGCACCCATGCTGTGGTCTATCCTGCTGTAAAGCATAATAAAAAGGTGAGGTAAAGTTCAAGATTTATTAAAAAATTTTAATCATTCTGATATGTTGTGATGTGTAAGTACGAGGGGATCTATGACAAGTGGCTTGCAGAAGTGCGAATGTGTGAATTGCCACAATGTTAGTTGTTAGTTACATTATGTAGCTGTTTTACTCAGCAGTTCTGGTTTATTTGCACATTTGCCTGAAACTAAGGCTATGCTGTATGAACCTTTGTTCTTAATTGGCTCTTACTAATGAGGTAATTAGCGTAACTGTGTTGTAACCGTTAGCCTTGAACTCTTGCAACATATATTAACATTTGGAACATTTTTAACTATGGAAACTGTTTATTTCATGACACTGAATTAAAGATACTGTATCCTCAAGCTCTGTAATACTGTAGATTAATTGTTGACCGTGTGCTTTATGAATTAAGCTTTATATTGACTGTTGCATTGTTTACAGTGAAGCAAAGATTAGCAGATGACAGAGAGCTGAAGATGGCAGCTAAAGGAAGAGCTTCTGTCTAAAATATCCATACACATTATACTGTACTGTATGTCCAATAAGTATTTTGATCTCTATATCCTCTTGTTAAGGTGGAAGGAAGCTTAAAGACTTAATGCGATCTGCATTGAACTATGTTGTTCTGTAGGCGATACGTTTATCATCCAGGTACACACTTTAAGAGAACAATTACAGCATGTGTATGTAGAATAATTTTGTAATTAAGAAACGATGCAAGATAAAACGAGACAAAGAGAAAATGATAAATATGCATTCTAATCATATCATTATAATTTAAAATATCAAGTTGCAGAATGTTTGCCCATTGAAGATTTTAATACTGAACTAATACCAATGTAACAAACAAATATTCTAATATTTTAGACCAGCCTTACTTACCCTCCTCATTTGTATGCGCAAAACGGCAACATCAAATTAACTAAGCTGTTTTGTACATTATGCAGCAGAGACAAACAGGACAGGACTTCATCCTCTGATGACTGGACCAGCAGATGGTGTGTAAATAATGTACGCTCCCTCGTGGGAACATTTAAGTCTGTCTCAGTTTGGTTTGATGCACCAACCCTCCTCCCTTACACAAAGTGACCCTGGCAATGTTAAGGATACTAAACCACAGTGTTCATTTGATCCAAGGACTGAGGTAAAACTGTTTGAATTAAAAACAAATGGGATGCATAGACGCTGATCTGTACGATAGCACCATTTACAAAGTAGTAAACATTCAGTACATAGTAAAACATGTATTCTTTTACCCTGCACACATGCATACAAAATTAAAGACATTTCACCTCTAGTGTTATTTATCTTGGTTTAATTTGCATGCAGGTAATGCATATAGTTTTTCTCAAAACCCTGTTTTTATTTCGATTTTCCATTGTTTTTGTTGTTTTATTTACGTGATAACACCTGGTAGAGAAATTCTCTTTTCACTCGCTCTGTTCCAAAGGGAAGTCAGGGAACAGACTCACAGTTGCAGAACAGCACTCCTGCTGCCTGGAGCTGGTGGGGATTCAATGTCTTTCTCAAGGGCACTTCATCTGGGTAGATTCTTGTCATCATGAGGGCATTCTCCAGTCACAGTGTGATTTCCCAATAAAGCAAACTGCCAGGACAGATACTGGAAGTAGTAATGACATCCTCAGCTCTTTCCTGCTCATGGGCTCTCTCTTTTTAACAGTAACTAGACACCACCATCTCACTACAGACCGTAGCTGCAGTGGATGGGATCTCAGGTTTATAGTTTTGGTGGTGCAAAAGCTCATGTGGATGCGAAGGCTGTGATGTTGCCGCTCCCAGCATCCTTTCAACAGCTTCAGCAGTGACAATGACAAGCAGCTTTCACAGCTGAGATGTCTGTGACTGTTGTGGAAAAAAATTACAACAGAGTCCAGATCAGTAATGATTATTGCAGCTGCTGGCAGTGTGCAAATACAAAGGTATTGTTTGCGGGGAGTTGTTGATTGTTCTGGCAAATGCAGTGTTGTTTTTCCGTAGCGATGATGGCTGTGATAATGGTGTTGATGGCAGTGGCTGCAAAGATTAGATGATGGCACATTGGCCACTTTTCTGAGGCAAGAGGAGCCATATTGTCTTTAGCGGAGATGGTGATTGGCAAACAGGCTAAAGTTACACTTGATACCAGGCTTACTGACTATGCTCTTCTGTCTGCTTGACAAAGAGCAAAAGTGTAATAAGAAGGAACAATTGCGTACAATCGATATTGTGATTTATGTGTATATCCTTGAGAGGTGTGCAGACAATAGTGGCTATAGTGGCTCAAGGGAGCTTTTCGGCTAAAGAGCTCCTCCAGACCAAATAAATAAATGACATTATAACCATTACTAACTTTATGGTTGTTTTCACAACTGCTACTGTTCTTATAGTACAAAGAAAAACTTGTTAAACTCCCACTCAACAAGCAACGACTTCATCGTCTTTGTTGTTGGCTTTCATTTTTTTTAGTGACTGTGTTGAGCAAGAACTCTGCACTTTTTCCCTCTACACCTTCTTGCTTTGTGCTTGAATGAACATGATGCATGACGAACTCATCATTATCCAAGTGATTGACTCAGCAATCATAATTGGTTTGCATATTTACCTGAAATGAGGGGATACTGTAGGACTGATTTGTTCTCAGATGGTTCTCAGTCAATTAATGCAGAGTTCTGTATAACGTCCCTGGTTGAGTAATGGTCTAACTCTAACAATGGTTCATAAAAGCTTTAATGTTGCATTGCTTGTCACATTTCAGGTGTCTGGGCTGTTAGCAATTCCAAAGAGTGATTTCCCCTCTAAACTTCTCACATGCTTTGATTTAAATGTGAACTGCTCAAATACAATAAAATAAACTCAAATAAACTGTTCAAGACCCAAAGAGGTAAAATTATCCAGTATTTTACCAAAAGATTCTAACATTTGTGTAGCAGAACTTAGTTTCTTCTCCTTTTCTCTCCCATTAATCATTTCAAAAGCCCTCAGATTTATTCTGTGACCCCAAGGTTGGGAACCACTGAACTATATAAAGTAGTTAAAACTAAAAATGCTGCTTACACATTGCTGCATCAGTATTAACAATCTGGGTAATGTCATATATTTCTTTTTCTGCAGAACAAGTCATTTTACTTTTGATACATTAAGTATATTTTGCTAATAATATTTTTTTATAATAATTTTTTGTGCTTTTCCTTAAGAGGTATTTTAAGTGCAGTAGTATTGGTACTTGGACAATCTTTCTCTAACCTTAACCAAAATCTTGTGTGGTGCAAGAGCGTAGCACTTCCTAGACTACAAAAACGCTCCCAGTTGACATTATTGAGTTAGCAATTACATACCTTTCAAAACCATATTTGGTAAAACAATTGAGCAGAATTTTAACAATGTATATGAGACAAGGTTGAATAGCAAGTATAGCGGGAATCTGGTGTTTTTTGTTTTGTTTTTTTAAGTCAAGCATGTTCTCCGTGGGTATTGGGCTGTGCCGTCACAGTTTCTGTTTGTGATTTGCACTTTCACGTAATCTCTAGCATTGCTCGGGTTTTAACTGAGCCACTGCCCCACATTATAAGTATATGTACATTGCCCGTCATCAATAGACATGCCTGTGGTTGCTCTGGCTCTCTCGGCCCGTTTCACCAGCTCTGCCTGGATGTTGGGTTTTTGGCATGGGTAACGGTGTGCACTTCTATGGCAAGCACAGTGGTGTTATTTATTGCTACGACGCTGATGGCTGTGATGATGGTGGTGGTGACACTGAGAGCAGTATTGGCTAGCAGAAGCAGCAGGCACCAGATCCCCTCCTGTTTATTCAGACAGACATGCAGCAAAGCTTTACTGTGTTTAACCCAAGGCTGCAAACCCCCCAGTAAAACCAAAACACTGGCACTGGTTAGAGCACATATTGTTTTCATGCCATTTTCCAAATTCATGCCCGTCTGCCTGAGTGTTTGTCTGTGCATCTGTCTTACTGTCAGGCTGTGCGTCTATTTATTTGCCTGTCTTTTTGAGTGTCATTATTCCGTGCTTATGTATTTGAAGGCTTTTGCAAATACACAATGTTCCTGATTGGATTTTCTGTTGTTATTACCAGAGATACATATATAGATAAAGACCACAGGCTCTCTTTGTACGTGCTTTCACATGCATACATCCATGTCAGTGCATGTGTGGACATTTTCCATGCCTTCCTGAATGTGTGTGTGTGTGTGTGTGTGTGTGTGTGTGTTTTTGCAAGGTTGCGCGAGCCCACATATGTGTGAGTGGGTGATTTCGGCTCTGCAAGCCCAGCACCCAACCATCTGTCACAAAGGGCCCACCGTGTTGTGAAGCCAATCATCTCCTTCCAACAGCTTCTAGGATCCTCGCTCTGCTTTCCAACAATGGTCCAGCACGCCAAACACACATTCACACACGAAGAATGACAACGTCTGCCACATGCTCCTATCAGCAGGCACACACACACACACACACAAACTTAACAATCACACAGACGCTTGCCTTGAAAACTGTTAAGGCCTTTTCCCTCATTGGAGAAAATCTGGCTTTCATTGCAGTTCTAAGCAGTTGCTTGTTTGATAGTTCAGAGTCACTGTGATTGTTTGCTGCATCAGCTGAATAGTTTTACAGTAAAACCAACAAGATAAGTATTTTATGTTAAATATTCCATGTAGTTATCAACTTTTCAGTGAGCACTTTCAAGTTCAGGAATAGTTTGATATTTTGGGAAATACACTTATTAGCTTTCTTGCTGAGAGTTAGAGGAGAAGACTGATACCACTCTCATGTCTGTGCATTAAATATGAAGCTACAGCCAGCAGCCGGTTAGCTTAGCTTAGCATAAAGACTTGAAACAGGAGGAAACAGCTAGTCTGGCTCTGTCCAAAGGAAACAAAATCTGCTTGCCGGCATGTCCTAAACTCACTAATTAAACATGTTATATGTCGTTTGTTTAATCCATACAAAAACTCATAAAGTACAAAAACGACAACTTACCTTTGGACAGAGCCAGACCAGCCATTTCCTCGTTTCTAGTCTTTAAGTAAGGCTAAGCTAACCAGGTGCTAGCTGTAGCTTCATTTTTAAATGGACAGATATGAGAGCGGTATCGCCCTGCAAGAAGGAAAATAAATGTATTTCCCACTATTCCTTTAAAGGATAACTACAGTTTCTTACAACTTGGGTTTTATTTTAGTAGCTCCGGCCATTATGATAACATTGTATGCAAAGTTATTGCTGAGCATTGCATGGCTGTCCGTCCAGGAAGAGAGACCCCTCCTCTGTTGCTCTTTGGGAGGTTTCCTCCCTTTTTTTGTTCCCATTAAAAGTTTTTTGGGGGAGTTTTTCCTTTCCTGAATCACAGGTCTAAGGATAGACAGTGTTGTATGCTGTACAGACTGTAAACCCCTTTGAGACAAATTTGTGATTCGGGTGTGAAATGACAGGAACTTCAATATATACAGTATGTCAAAACACAGAGCCACAGAACAGAACAACAACAGCCTGTGATATGGATAGAGTTGACCAGAAATGGCAGCAGCTGTCAAAAAATGCTGGAGGAAAAGAAGCAAAACCACCTACAACCTTCAATGAAATAAAATGTCGGCAATGCCTCGTGTATATATGCTGAACATACACGGTAAAATAACTCACTCTTCTACCCATTCAAGTAAAAATCAAGTGCCTGAAGATCCAACATAGATTTTATGTACTCACAACACTTTTTCTCTCCAGCTATTTTTATTACAGTGCATGCAATGTTGGCTGTGCTTACTATTCACTTTAAAGACAGAATTGTGCGGGAGGTACATCCTCGCCAACATCTCATTGGGGAAAATTATATGTTGAAATAATTTGTGAAAGGTTTCTCAAGTGTTATCATCACTTGGGAAATTATTGGCATTGTCCTGAAATAATTGCTGTTTCCATGGGTTATTTGTCTTGGACAGTAGAAACAATAGTCTCAGTTTTCAGAAGCGTATGTCTCCATTTCACATGCCAAGGAATATCTCAGCACAACTCCTAAGCACTTTTCCACAGATGCTCTCTGGACCTGCAAAATATTTGTGCGTTTGAACAACTGATCAGGACTATTGGCCTCTCACAAATCTCAGTCATTTCAGAATCTAAATCATTATAGAGCTGCCCACTTATAAAAGATATTATGGTCATTTTGGTTAGCAGCATCAAAGCTGGTCAGACTCTGCTGAGCATCCATGAGTTTGTACATTCTATAGCTTTCAATCTTTTCATTCCTCACTTCATATGCGTCATCGTCTTCTCTCATAGTAACCACGGCGTCCTCTTGTATAATGTATCCCTTTCACCTCAGAGCATTAGGCTTAGAAAACGTGGCCTGACAGAAAGATGGGTATCTTACATGCTGTGTCTCTAAAGTCCTGAATACTGTAATTTGACTCGTAAAAGATAGACCTGTCCGTGCTGTCAAAACATCCACTTACTGTCTCCATCCAGGTGGTGAAGAAACAAAGCTGTTTATGTCCACAGGTGACTTCATGTCAAGCTGAAGTACATTTTTCAGAGGAAGAAAAACCTCAAATCCTCAGACAGTCCAAGTATTTTATACTTTCACATAACCAAAAAATTACTGCAAAAACAAAAAGGGCTGACTATTTTCATAGCTTTTCCATACAGTAGATGTTAACTTGTTTACTGATAAAAACCAGAGGTTTCTTAAACCCATGCTTTCTATACAGCTCCGAATACGACCCAACAGAAGACTGGCTGGAGTATCCACAATGACAAGACATACACACGACAACACCTGTGTGTATAAAGTAACAACTAGCAACATATACTGTAAGGGATCATGTGTAGGAGTCTTCTAGCCTCAGATGATCACATCCAAAGGGAACGGACCCACAAAGGAGAAAACTAATAATAGGAAAGCTCCAAGTTCACCACAGTGAATCACTTTGTCCCACAGATGAGGAACAAAGGTGGGCTAAAATTGCAGTATTGTCTTTGAGGAGAAATAAGCAGTCCTCTACTGTGTGCATATATCTTTTAAAAGGAGAACTGCCTGTCCGTTCTCCACTCCCCTTGGTGTTATTTCCAAGGAGAGCAGGCGGTTCACTCCTGTCACTGTTTCTATTTAAAGGACACCGAGTAGTCCAGGATGGGATACAGAATAGGGGAGACATGACAGCGCTACCCAGGTAACTCTCACAGATCTTAAATTTGATCCCCGCAGTACTGACGTGTCCTTTCATAATGTCCTTAGGCATGAAATGTAAAACATAGCTCTCTACTCGTTGGAAATTATAGGCAAAATGTACTCAAAGTCAGTGTGTGCACACTGGTGTTTCCACAGAGATAATTCATGCTGGGTGTCATTTATATAAAAAAAAAAAAAAAAAATGCAGAGTGGTTCATTAGTTTGAAAATTTGATCAAGGCTCAAAATGTATCCCAAAGTCAATCCCAGCTGTGATAAATGTTAGGGTGCTAATGCTCCATTGATCCATTGTACTGGCTGTGTCCCAAAATCCTGGAATAATGTATTTCAAACACTTTAACTCTACAGTGTAACTGTGCAATTGAACCAACCCCCCCCCCCCAGCAGCCCTATTTAGAGTTGCTGATGAGGATGCACATTTGAACAAGACTAAACATAACGGTCTAGCTTTTGCCACTTTTCTAGCTAAACGAGCAGTATTACTGAAATTGAAGGAAGCTGCCTCACCCACACTTTCTCAGTGGCTTGAGAACATAATGTGTCGCCTGAAGCTTGAGACAATTTGCTACGCTGTACATGGATCTGATAAGAAATTTTACAAGGTTTGGGAGGTCCTTTCTCACATACTTTGAGAGCTCTTATGTGGTGTTGTCACTGACCTGTTACACTTGACTCCTTCGCAAGCCTCCAAAATATTTTATTCACCAATAATTAAATTATATATTATTTACTTATTTATTCTTTTTTTTTAATTTCTTCATCTTTTATTTGTTGTAATTGCTATGTTTGCTCTTGTATTCACTGTAATCACATCTGTAACCACCTTTTCATTTGCTCAGTTTGTTATTGTGCACCAAGACTTTGGTGTGTTTAATGACCAGTTGGGGCGAGTGGGAGTGGAAGTTTGAGGCTGGTTTCTGATTTATATCAAAGAACATGATCTGCCATCGTGAGAACATTTACACTGTAATGCCTCTTGGCCTCTAAAAAGATTTTTGAAAAGAAAAGACAATTTGACCAAAGGCTCAAATAAGAGACCACTGTGACTTTGATAGACAGTTGACTTGGTGGAGTTATGGTGACACAAACTGCTGAAGTTAAGCTAACCTCAAGCTTATGTTCCCTTTCACAAACAGCACACCCTCTTACAGCCAGGCGTGTCCACTTTCATACGCAAAGAGTGCATTGAAATTTACAAATGGCCATAAGAGCCTGGCCTTAAATTTTTGGCAGCATCTGCAAATATTTTGCACATTGTTAGGAAGTTAAAGAATCTCCCTCCAGACAACATTATCTAGTAGTAAGAGAGGTGACCCTGTTGCATATACAGTAGCATAACCACAGCCAGGAGTTCATTAAATTTTTGGCCTGTGTCTTCACCACTCTGCGTGCCTCCTTGAGAATGGAGGCAGGTCGATGCCACTGAATACAAAAAAAAAAAAAAACACGTACATCTGGACAATAGCATGACTTTTTGCTGGAACATTTGTGTTTTTTTCTTGTAGATAGACAAATACAGCTTCAGATTTGTAGCATTTTTGAAATTCTTTGCAGAGGAGTAACTGAATTCAGGTATTCTCAAAAGTCCTGGCATTGATCTAAAATAACAAATAACTGAAAATGCATGATGGAAATGAAAATGAGCAATGACATTGATCTTAAAAGGAAACTAATGTACATTCTTGGGTTGTGTATTTATATGCGTGCATTTGTGTGTGTAAATGAGTAAGAGAGAATGAAACAGTGTTTGAGAGATTGGTAGAGTGGCAGTGATGTTTAGCTCCTGTTATTTTCTCATCTTGCAGTATGTTTGTGATTTGAGGGCAGATTATATATATGAGACATTTTTTGTGTGTGTGACGCAACCTCATTTCATAATCTGTCGAGCCCAACCTTATCTGCCTGCTTTGAGAACTGCCACTGATTTAGACTTCTTAACTTGGTTTTAAATTTCAGATCTGAAAAATTAATGATAACATAAGTGAAAGGAATGATGACCAAACACACACAAGCTGTAAAAAGCAATAAATTCTCTTTATAAACTTCAATGATCTTTTGCAAGTGAGTCCAACAATGCAGACTGTGGCCTTCTGCGCAGTGGGGAAAAACTTCTATGGTCATCCTTCACTCTGTTCTCAACAAGCAGAAAATTGGGGTAGGGTGCATTTTCCTCGCATGGTTTAGGCCCGCTGCTCTGCTTAAAGGACAAAAAAATGTGACTAAATACAAAACCAATTGGAGTGGTCACAGTGCTCCAATCTGCAGGGCATGAGTGCTCACTGAATAGTTTGATGAGCATCAACATCCCAAGAGGTTTAAAGGTCCAGACACTTTATAATCTGCAGAGGCACACTGAAGCTGATCAAGTGAACTCTGGTGGAAGTTCACTTTACCCAAATAACCGAAAAGGGCCCTAGTGACATCTTGCAAATAGTTATTTTTGCATAAGTAATTTTATGTGCTGAGGTGTTGAGATTTCTGCTGCCACTGAAGTTTGTTTGTGGAGCTCAGAACAGTGGAACAGTGAAAAATTAAGTTACCTTTCAAAGAGGCTGACGTTTCAAATCTTACTTTAAACTTTGTAAATTAAAGTCTAATCCTTACAGGGGACAAAGTTCTTGCACACCATAAAGCGTTATTGACGTTACTGCGTAGGATCGACTGAGTCCTTTGACCCATTGTCATTCATAAATAGAGTACAAGCTAACAACAGATTCTCAGCTTTTTCTCTAAAGGCAGTTTTTGTAGCAATAACTAACTATTAAAAGCCAAAAGTCATTATTCATTGGTGGTGGTTGGATTTTTGGTACATTTTCATATTGCATATATTCTGCATTTGTTTGTTTGTTCTGCTTTTAGTTTCTGCAAGGAAATAAATCTTTATAACCTTTAAAATAATGCATTACATACATTATATTACATATTTTACGTTTCATCTGATCTCATCTTATTTTCAAATTAATCTAATTTATTTGTTAATGAATTATTTGGACATCTGTGAGTAAAGATGACCATCGATGTAATATGGTTTCCCCCACTGGCAGGTTTGACAATTAGTGGTTCTAACTTTTCACTGGGAGAGGTCTAGCTTGTCCACTCCTTTTACAGCAGGTCAATTAGAATCCAACCGAGTAGTGCACTTCACTAATGGAGCACACTAAAATCTTTGACCCTCCTGATTGCACTCTGTGTCCACTAACAGTATAATGGGCTAAGAGTGCTGAACTACTCATCTACTGTAAGTGCCGGCCATTAAAAGTTAGAGGGACCATATCTAAGTCAATATGATCTATGAGAGACTTAATAGCCACTCAAAATTTAGATTCATTCACAGCACAGCTCTTGGGTAAATGTAGTGGTAATTGATTTTTACAAATTGTAGTGCAGCAAAAATGTCGGGGTTTACTGTAGGTATCCTTTTGCTTTGATATTGTAATCTATCAAATTTAAGCTGTTCATCGGTTTTTCATGAAAGCTATACGCATCTTACAAGATCAGCAAAATGTTGCAAACATTACTATACGTACTGTAGATGTATAAAAACACAGACGGTATGCAGGTGTAATTTCTTTTATGTAAAAACCCAGTGGGAAACATCAGATTTTTTAAAAGCAGCTCTTCCTCTGTATTGTTAATACACATCTACTCAGCAACAATGTTCCTCCGCCCTCACAGATGAAACGGACGCGCTGCCATTTTCAGGAGTCAGCTCTTCTGTCCGCTCTCAGCATGGTCAAATTCCTTAAACACATCCGCAAAGACAAGGCTTCCTCAGCAATCCGCTTGGATAGCAGACCAGCTCAGCTCCTGCCCTCAGAGTTGTGCTGCTATATTGAACCGGTATCTGATTCACTGACCTTCTCGCTGCCTCATGCCTTGCTAATGTAATCTAGTGCTGCTGCTGGCTCATGTCTCTCTGCCTGCAGCTCTCTCTCTCTCTCTCTTCCCGTTTTGTCCTCTCACGCATGTAAGCAGACAGGTACACACTCTCTCTCTCTCTCACTCTCACTCTCACACACACACACACACACACACACACACACACACACACACAAATGTTCAGCTGGTCTCAGATTGTGTATGTGTATCTGCCTTTTTGGTTTGTTGCTTTAACCTCTCCCACACTACGGCCGGTTATCGTTGGAAATGTTTTGATACTCGTTCCAATATGATAGCTGAGTTTTGGTACAAATAACAAAAGAAGGCTATTTTCAGCACATTACTTTGAGAAATATAAGCATGTTTTTTGTACAAAAACCCTTTTTTAATTTAACAAAAATGCTATACAAATAAGGTTATTGTAATTTGTATATAAGCACACTGACCTGGTCTGCTTTTGTTGTTTTACACCAGCTTAGTTTCTTTTCTTCTCTTTCTCTGTGTTGAACAGATTTACAGAAAGGTCCTCAATGTTTGAGAAAATGCTGCTTGAAATAAGACATCCCATCTTCTTTATATTTAAGTGGGTGACCAGCTGGTTTGTGGTTGTGATGCTTAATCTCTCACTCCCCTGCTCTCCTCTCTCTCTCATTCCTGATTCATTGTGCTATCCGGGGAATGTATATCACCACTTTGCCTCAAGCCATCCAGCAGTCCAATCTATAAGTTAGACTAAGGTACAAACTCTGTCCCAAAAAGCAGAGATCCAAACCATAGAGGCCAGAGATCGTTTGCCGCTGCCCAGCCACAAAGCACCAAGCCCAGCCTCTCAGCAGCTCTGGCTGGTTTCTCTGGAGAGCCATGCTGGATGTGGACATTGTAGGGATGAGGGAAGAGAGTGAATGAAGTCAAAATAACAGTAAAAGAGAATAGAGGGTGGGCGTTTGAGGAGGAAAAGGGCATTTTTGTTTGCCGAAATATGACCCTTTTTCTCTCAAACATACTAAAGCATCCATATGGCCGAAAAGGTGCACACACACAAACACACATGTATTTGCGCACGCACACACACACACACACACACACACACACACACACACACACACACACAGAGACAACATTGAACAGACGCATACAGACATTCCCCTTTTACAGACTATATAGGTGCACGCGCGCACACACACACACAAACACACACACCTAAAAAGGTGGAATTTTGCATGCATGGCTGCGCTTCCCTTAGCTGTGGCCATGGTTGCTAGGCTACGGGTGATTCCAGTCTTTGGAGGGGACCTGACATTAGGGAGAGCAAATTGACCACAGGAGGCTTTAATCTGCCTTGAAACAGCAGCTGGAGATCCCATACACACGTGCCAGTAGTACTGTATTCCAACATTGGCTTCTTCATATGATAAACACATATAAATACATACTATATGACTCTTTATGTCTTACTCTCTCTCTCTCTCTCTCACACACACACACACACACACACACACACACACACACACACACACACACACACACACACACACACACACACACTCTCTTAGCTATAGCAACTAGCGTCCTCTTTGGGCCAGCAGCCTGACCATCATAGGACACACTGTTTTCCCAGGACCAATAGAGAAGAGTCTTTTGGGAGAACAGAGTTTACCTTTGTTAGTCTGTGTACGCATTTTGAAGGTAAATATGCGTCTGTGATTTGTGTACCTGCCAGCATGCATAAGATGTAGACCAAACAATTGAGTAAAACCTTTTAAAATTAAATCTGCATGTTAAACACCTCCTCCAACACACATTTCTATTAGAAAACATGGGCACCGGGTTGGAGACTTGACTTTTCTCTCATTAAAAGGATAAGGCTGGTGATTTTCTATATTTTTCTTGTTGTCCACCAATCCCATGGAAAAAAAACAAAAACAACCATGAATTGATAAAAGTAATTACCTGTGTAACCCAAGCCTGATATACAGAGCTTTTTCCTCCGAGCAAGAAACCTCCATTGTTGTCATAACTATTTAAACACATCAGTGAGCCGGACTGGTGCACTGGGTGACATGTTCCTTCATTATGATAATCACAGTCATTGTAGTTTACTTTGACACTGTCCTGCAGCCGTAAATACTCATTAGAGCATCAAATGTGTATTAATTTCCAACTGAAAATAGTCCATAACAAATGCACTATTTACTCCTGTTTGACTAATGTTTGCTAAAAACTACAGTGCCCAGCTTTCTTAGGAAATGACCCAACCCCATTTTAAAAGTTAAAGTACATATTTGTGACCTGCTGTTTGTCTTCCGTAGACACTAATGGGGCTTTAGGCTGAGAGCCACAGACAGGGTAATGAAGTCAGAAGGAGTATTAAGAGACGGACTAACACATTGTTGGTTTTGGTCTTTGTCGACAATAAGAAAAATATAAAGTAATACCAGCCTTTTCGTTTAAGTGCACAGTGCGCTGAGTTTGACAGGGTCCGTCTCCTCACTCATCTCAAAGTCAATCTTTATTCCACTCCTGCCCCAGACACAGACACCACTTTAATAATCTCTTTAACATATTCTTGCTCAAACTCTTAAATTTGTTGCAATTACCATGTATTTGACCGTTTTCTCTATGCCTGCATTATCTACAAGTCTCTTAAATGAACCTGTAATGCCATCTGATTTAATTGCGAGTGCAGATAATTCTGCTTTATGAGCAATAACCCATTCACCCCAGGGGCGTATCAATCCTAATGCATCTATTAAATTCTGCCTATGACATTATTATGATTAGTCACTTTGTTGTTCCTGAGCTGGAACAGTACAAAATCTGAATAAAGAAATATTGACATGATTATCTACTGTCACTGCACATTAATCACTACTAATCTCCATGACTGTGATATTAAATGTATTCATGTGTCCTTTTTGGACGTTCTCACCTTGTTTTTGAGAAACAGATGGTATCAAGCACGGTTAAATAATTATTCCTGAGAGGATGTCACCTTTTGTTTCTTTGATGCAAAAGCCTAATATACATGAACTGATGTCATTTGGCTTTCATGTCTGGGGATTTACTGTAACAAAACAATTCAACACAGAAAGTTGGCTATGGCCCACCGCTGGAGACTCCACCCAGTGTTGGAGCACAGGGAATGTGTGGTAACATTAAGTCTCACATTTGCACTTTAATAACATTTTAGTTTCTTTAACTACAACCATTTTATATCCACACTCTACTATGTGGTAGGTACATCCAAAAAACCTATATTGCCCTTTCACCTGCCGGAGAATAGCTGGACTAACAACCCCACCAAGTGGTCAGGTGTGTCATATCCATATCCAGACATCAACTCATGCCTCATTTACTCTCCAAATAAATCAGCAACAATTCATATTTACTAGTGATTCATAATCTGGATAAACCTCAGGAAATGTAGAGTGAATCAGTCTACAGTAGGCACTGATGGATAGCTAACCAGCAGAAAGTTTTTGTACTTAAGCTGACATTATGTTTACAGTCATATCATCTTATCAACAATTTATTCTTAATAATGTTTTTTAGTGTCACACTAATAATAAAAATGCACACTGTACACTTTGGAGGAGTTACAAAACTATAAAACTTACTTACTACACCTGACAGATCTCTTCTAAAGTTTGTGAACCAGCCTGAAGGTATTAAAACTACAGTATGTATGACAGAGACACCGTATTTCCAGTCCTTAGGGAAAGGAAGAACATTTTCACCAGTATCACATTCCCATTTTAATCTCTCACATCTTCTCCTACAAAGAGTAATAGAGTTTGATGTGTTCTCATGAATTATTCATTCAGATGGTTATTCTGCTCGCTTATATTTTGTCATTTACTTTAGATGCTCATCTTAGGAGGAATCTACACTCCCAGCAGACTGAAGCACTACCTTACTCTCTCTGGAAGCATACAGGTGATTTACCATCACAAAACTGAAGGATCTGTCTGTGCCATCATGAAGGCAAAAGTATCAAATCAGTATATTACAATATAAGAATGTCTCCACGTGTGGACAAATGTATGTAGAAACAGTGTAAACTGGTGACTCAGATCATCACATTAGCAAGAATTTGTATTGCAGAAGGTGCTTTAAACATGTGAAATGTAAGAGGTTAAAAGCAGAGGTTAATCTCAGGTTTTACAGCAATGCAAACAGTAAATTAAATTGTGTTTTGGTCTACAACAAAAATTGGTGACGCCTCAAAATTCAAAATCAAATGAGAAAAATGTAATCTGTGAAACCACGCAGGTGCCGTCTTGCGAATTCAACACAAGATTAGGCTGACATTAATCTCATGAACTGTACACTGAGCTATTCACACCAAACCAGAGGCATCTTCAAGACTCCCTCAAGCACCTTAACACACAACAGTTTATGAGCTGGCACGCAGGTGCTCTTAAAAGTAGTTTTTCACTTTCATAAAGTTGAGGCACCCACAAGAGACATTAAAAACAGCAGGATCAAAATCACTGCAGCATAGGATGAGTTTTAATCCAGAGTATAGGTCAATCTCCAACATTGGGTCCTAAATTTCGCATAATGCAACCAACTGCATTTTTTTCGTTAGACCCTCCCTGCCTGGTACTGTAAACATCCATATCGTTCAAACTCCACTAAACTAAATGTTTTGTTAAAGTTTGTTTTCTCCAAGCCCGAATCGAGATAATTCTGACATGATCAGGGGTTACTTTTTCAGACTTTAGAAATTCTTGCACCCGAGCCACAGAAGACATGATACTAATCACAGGCTGCATAGTGCTCCCCATTATGGAATAAACTGAGCAGTACAGATCCCCTTTAACACGTGCACAGTATAGCTTAACGCTTTGCTTTAGGAGTAAGCGTTGTCACAGCAAAGAATTGGTAAAACGAGTACATGTGGCTCACACTTCATACTACACTGTCATATTAGGCTGCTTTTAGAGGATTTTCACAGTCTTTTGGTTGTTTTCTCACCAACAAAACTATTAGAAATGTTCATCAGAGCAGCACACACACACACACACACACATCGGCCATCGTGTTTCCTCGCTATGTTCTCGGGGCAAAATGGTCAATCCATCAAAATCAAAAAAAGTGTAAGGTCATTTAAGATTTATAATTATAACGACTGATGACATCATATACCACAGTCCCACATACTGTGGCTTTACATGCTACTGTGTACAGATTTGCAGTACATAGTACAAAAGTAAATACTATATTTTATACCTTTACGCCACAGATTTACTGTGTATAGTACATACAAAATAACAGTTTACATCATACAGTCGAATTACTGTGTGTACTAGTAAAGTACAATGGTTTACACACCACAGATTTAAGCCCTTCTTAACTGCCACCGTCTACTCCCACTGTACACATAGACATAAGGCATTGTTTGTCAAATGATACAATAGTCACACCGTGGCCAATGTTAGGGCTAATGAGAAATTGCTGCAGAGAAAGCTGTGATGACAGATATAAGTTTGGTTATCTACTGCAGCCGACCACTGCTTCAGCACCTTGAACAGCGCTACTCCACTCAGCATCTCAACACACATAACAGGCTGTCAAAGAGCAATCATACCAACCACTGAGCGCCAGAATACAACATGATGATGCGACGGTGTAAACTGCAGTTTGTGAAAACAGTATCACATAGGAGAGATGAATGCAGAACAGAAATTATGTTCATAATAAGTATCACAAGCTGTGCGAGCAGGCCAAACACAAAACACTACCACTACATGAACAAATGTACAATCCCCAAACTGCGCAGAGTTTCAGTAATGGAATACAGGTTTTACCTTTAGAGGAGTTTCTTCATTGACCTTGTCTGCGTGCAAACAGATCTATCAAGTCTTTAAAGTCCGTCTACGTCATCAGGTGGGATGCAGTAGCCAGCAGTGACAAAGCAGAGAGATTATGGGACATCATGACATTATTATGGGTCATCATATCTGACATCTGGACATTATGCTGTGATGATAGCAATACGCAGGCAAGCTACTGATGATGAGTGACACACTATTGTCTTGCTACAGTTTGATTGTTAAGGAGTGCAAAGGATCATTGGTAAGAGAACTTGTGCATGGAGCTGCTGCTGGCCAAGTCCCACCGTTTGTTTTTTTTTGCAAAATAAATGTTTGTTTACTCTTTTGTTCTTACAAAATGATGCAATATGTGGTCTGACAGATGTCAATCAAACAGCAACTTTGGAGTGCCACTGCCAGTTAAACTACACAAGGAGAAAATATTTAATACCCATGTTTTGTTTTCCAAGATCTTTTTGGAGCGACTTCAAACAGCTTTTACTTATTTTAATTTTTTGCAGGTGTAAGCACTGGGCCTTGTATTGTGGGCCAATAGTGTATGTTAGCAGCACACTTAAGTGTTTTATTTATTATGCTATACTGACTTTATACTTACTGTGGTCAGAGTTAAGGTGCTGTATGGGTTTGGGACACAGCTGTAGTCTCTTTGCTGAACAAGTAAAATTATGCTAATTTTGTCCCTAACCATTTACAGTCTATGCTGACACCAGGTGAACACCAGAGCAGCAAACTTTTCTTGATGCAGATAGAGTTGCCTCCACAGGCAGCCAAACCTTAGGTTATAGTGCTGTATTATTACTTGAAACAGATCCTGTACATGACGAGGAACATGTCATAACCATCAAGTGATCATGTATTGAATATAACTCATATGCAGGCTGCTGTGGACAGGAGATGCTGCAGGTTATTGACCCTCCTCCCTGTGAGTTCAGTCCACGTTCACTTCTGCTGGTGTCTCCATCTGAATGAGATCAGCATCTTCATGACCTTATTACAGGCAGAGAAGAGGAACAGTTTGTGTTTGTTTTGTGACCATATGGCCCCATTAGTAGGGTAACGACCCCACAGTCCCTCTAGGATGCACACACACTCATTTCTGAATTTCTCTGCTTGTGTGTGTGTGTGTGTGTGTGTGTGTGTGTGAGTGTGTGTGAGAGAGAGAGAGAGAGAGAGAGTTTCTGTGTGTGTGTGTAATGACCTTGGAGACCCTCCAGGACACTTAACGCTGCCCCCAGTGACCACTTACGCAGATGAAGCTTCTCCATGCGCCATTTGGCCTGCGACCACTGCTTGGATTGTAAAGCTCTCACCACACAGACACAGACACACACACACACACACACACAGCCTTATGCTGGAAATGTTGTCAATGCACACATAGATCGTACAATTGCAAAAAACAAAAACACACAAACAGTTGCAAAGTCTAACAAAGGGCAAACAGGCAGGGGTCAAAGTAAAATAGATCTTTCCAGCATGCTAAAACACCTGTGGGGCTAGGTCAGCAGAAAACAGAAACCGTCAGCTGTGGAGATGTTAGCGCTTGTCAGATGAGTCATTCTGAGCTGTAAACACAGAAGCAGAGGTCAGCCTGCTGCTAACATCTCATACTGTTGTTACTGATGAGTCAAGCACATGCTAAGAAACTTTATTTGCCCTTCTCAGGTCAGCTTAATTGAAAGTAGTCTATCATTCTCTATTTAACGCCGTTTGCGATTGTCTCTGATGCTGTCTGTGTTTTTGTTACGTCTGGCCATTTTCTTTGTATATTATAAGGTTTTGTTTGTCTGATTATGTTTGTTTTTTTGTTTAACTGCTGTACCCAGGTCTCTGTAGCGAGATCTCTATCCCAATGAGACTACCTGATTAAATAAAGGTTCTATATAACATTTGTGTCACGTATGTAGTGTATCCATTCCAGGCTCTACCTGTACAACTTACTATACAAAAAAATACAGAAATCACATGAAATTTAATACAATCAGCATCAGAATAGTGTCACAGCCTCTGCTGTGGAAAGAGTACTGGTTTGTAATGTAAATTCAGAATGTAAATTATCCAGCTCTGTCCTATCATCTGTCCAACTACTGGAGCATCTATCTCTAATGCGATGGGCATGAAAGTTCATTCTGTACCTCGGAAATAGTAGTAATAAATTCTTAACCCAAGGTACACTTTTTTCCAGAGCCATTTCTTTTCTTATTTATTTCCTGCTCCAGATTATTTTTTGTCAACTCTAAGATAAATGGATATCCTTTACCTATTACCGCATAAAATGTGAGCACCTCAATCTTTCTCTATGATACAATGATCTCAGCCATTGTTGTGCTGTGGACAACAGTCTGTGCTCATAGCTCCTTCAGCTGTACTGTTGCAAGAGAGCTTCCAGCACCATTGAGAGCAACGTCACTGAGCAGTCAGCTGAGCAAGGAAGTCATTGTGAGCTATCTTGGACTGTACTTTGTATTGAGTTTAATGGAATTCACCTGCACACCATCAAAATATTCAAGTTATTTTGTCAGTGAAAACACTGGGACAGGGACAACCACTGAAGACTTAATGCCCGCAACAATTACTGTCATCAGTAGCTGAAGTATGTTGACTTCTGGTATAGTAATTGCATAAACAGTATACTATGGCAATATAGCATAGTGTAGTACATACTGTATACAGCTAGTATGCATTATGGAATAGCTTTCTTTTCCTGTTGCTTTGTTAGTAGGGGGGGTTTCAGGTGATAGTAAGGTGTTAAAAAAACTGTTCACATGTGGTTTTGGTGGTAGGTTTAGGTAGGTTTGTATTATGTTATACGTGGCTGCAGGTTCACGGCCGACCCCATCATGGCTGTGCAGATGCACACATCAGTATTCGCAGTAAGGGTATGGCAAGGGTCTGTGATAATTGCCACGCCCAATTCCTTTCCCTGGAAAAAATCCTCTGCCACACACAGAGTGGTGCATTTTTATGTTTCTAGCAGCAGCAAGGCTGACTGGTTTGTAAGAGAAGTGGATAGTTAGCTTGAGCAACAAAAGCCACCATAAAGATGCACAGAAAACAGCAGCCACTAGTGAAACATAAGGGGAAAAAAGATGGTGTACTACTGTCCTTACGGTTTGACAGACGAGCGCTTTCACAGGAACACATTGCAGGAACACCACAGCAATATCCAATTATCACCAAGGATGTCATAAAATTAAATTAACAATGAATTTCTGAGTTATCACTTTGAACAAGAGACATGTATAAAAGACGTTTCAACAGACCAACAGATATCCTGTGATTCCATGACAGCTGTCTTCAGCAAAAAGGCTTCTGTTGTTGGTGTTGTCTTAATATCTCAGGGGCACAAACTATTACTTCAGAGAACAATTCACATGTTTGCTTACTTCAATAATTTCATTTTATCCATTTCTTCATTCAAAAAAATTCAACATTAAATGTGAATTCTTTCCTTCGGTGCTTTGGAGGTAAATCGTTGACCAGCTGGTCTGCGTTTTTGATGTTCATTTCCTCTTTCATACCAGTCTCTCTTTCCCACTCTCTCTCTCGCTCTCTCTCCATCAAACCCTTCTGGGTACCAATTAGGGCTCAAAGCTGCTGCAGTGTGTGTGCATAGGTGTGTGTTTTTGCGTGTGTCTCGCTGCGTGTGTGATAACACCAGCTCAGACAACAAGCTATAGGCTACCTGTCAACAGGCACTTCAATGCTCACCATCTGCTCGCACTGCAAAATGGTCTCCATTTACCCACCACTCACAAACCAGCATTACCATCCATGAGAAACAGAAATGGGGGGGGGGGGCATGATGCTGATTAAAATTTTTTTAGAATTGCCTGGTGATACTTAGTGCAGTTAATCTTTTGGAAGACCATAATCGTTTTACTCCGTGTGTATGAAGGAGGCAGTGTGTGTTTGAATGTTACATGATTGTTTCTTTCATATTGTATGGGTGTATGCTGCAGCTGTGTGCAACTGTACTGCTAAACTGCTGTTTTTTTTTGTGTATAGGCCTCTGATACCTTCCGATATCCCTGTGCCAATCAATAATCTGTTTATTTATTGGTGACATTGCACGTTAATCAACACTGACTTTGAGAACATCTTTGTAAATGTGCCAAGGTTAGCTCAACAGCTAATGTGCGCCTGTAGTTCCAGATAGCCCTGTTGTAATCGACAATCAATAGTCCTTTAAAGCAAACTTTTATTTTATGTCAATGTGAGGTTGTTAATTAGAAAATGATGTTACCAAGAACCTGTGAGACAGTCAAAGTCATTCTGCCTGGAGTTTTATTGTAGGAAGGCCTCAAGTGCGTGCACAATGCCTTTTTGTGTATCAGCTCAATTTAGAATACTTTAGAAGGAAAAGTGAAGTACACAGCAATATGTAACACCACACAACCTGAACTATAATTTGCACTTGAGCTAAAATGCTAAAACACTGAAAATGTTTGCCCTCTCTTCCTTCATTGTGTCTTTCTCCCTCACACATACACACTTCCCACCTCCCTTGCTCTGTTTCTGTATAATGTCATGCAGACATACATTGCCGCCAGCCTTCAGGCCATAGGGATTGAATACAGCCTATATTTATAGAGGGGGCGATCTGTTAAAACATATGTTCCCCTTAACAAAGTCATCAATGTCAAACCTTGCTCTCTAGGGCTCCACTAATGCTACATTTAGCTTTGCATGCATAACATTAAAGGCAGCTGGACAGAACGTCTTGGAGTCAGAGTGAAAGCTAATAAGCTTTGCTGTTGACCTTCCTGGGTCCCAATAATTACTTCAATTATAGGTGAAGTAGACTTTGGAGAATGTGTGTTTGTGTTGATGTGGTGAACTGGGACAGAACGTAGCCCGAAGACTGATACAACTATTAGCTTGGACAAAATATTATTACCCAAGTGAGCACTAGATGCTTTCATTTTAATGTTGATACGCTGAGAGTATACACTTGCATAAAAAACTCGAGTGTGTGTTCTTTTGAATAGTTCATGTTTAATCTTTAGCTGAACATTCTGCTCAAGGCTCTGAGAGGAGAAGAGCCTTGAGATGAAAATTCTGCTCAAGGCAGAGGAGTTGGAAAAACTCTTAATCCTCTTGGAAAAACTCTCTTAAGTCCGAAAAGTTGCCGTGGAAATGTCCCAGGTGTCTCAGCAGAGGGGTAGATTGCTGAGAAGAGCAGGATCAAGGCTGCTCTGAGTCACACTGAAAAAGCACATGAGCAGAAAAACCTTCCACAGTACAACAAGGAGAGGCCCTCTCTCCTTAGGGCCATAAGTGACACATAGGGGTCCTGTTTCTGGACTGCCAACACATCTAGCAGGTCCAACTCTGCAACAGAGAGGCAAGAGAGAGGTGCGAGACTCTGCTGAGCCAGTGGACAGAGGGGGCACTGGATAACCTACAGAACTAGATAAACTGATACCAAGCAAGAGTCAATGCTGAGGTGAAGGACAAAGAGAAAGACTAGCAGAACAAAAAGGAAAATAGGTCCAGATTTACTGATGTAGAAATGGAAATAAGACATATTTCAGAGGTGCAGACAAAACAGAGGCAAACAGACAGATAAAGAGATGGAGACAGACATGCTGACTAATTAAACGGTAGACAATTTTACTTGTGTGTGTAGAACAACACACATTTCCTGATGAAACACCTGAAAGTGTCTTCTTTGTTTCTGATCCCTTTATTGGACAACACCAGGAAGCCATACATGCTGAGCAGAATCATCTCAGCCTTGTCTCAGCCCTGACAAGGAGGGAGGATGAAGAAAAGGAAGGTAAGAATAATGTAGAAAGGGTGCAAAAGAAGGTATCCACATCCAACTGTGTCCTCTAGCAAAGAAGCTGAGCATGTTAACACTTGCCCCACCTATAATCCACCAGCCAAAATTATAAAATCTTTCACAAGTCATCTCAAGCACACAGTTTTTAAATATCTTCTTAAGTTAATTGTAAGTGGCACTACAGGACTCACAGGATCATAGTTCTTTACTTTCTAAAAGGGTTAGATTTTGAATAGTTATAGTCAACTCCATTTTATGAAGTCATGTTTATTCTGTCCATTTTTGATAACAGATGGCTTTTTCGTATCATTAAATGACAAGTCGGCGGAGGAAATCTTTGCTTAGGTGCACAGTTTTTACCAGGATGCATCTATTCCCTGCTAATAGCACTCTCACTTACTCTCGTCTCTTTTAGTTCAAGCACTTAAGTGAAACTATTTACATATTCCCACAGGACTCCTCTGTTAGAGAGCTGACGCTTTCATTCTGTCTATCCGTCTCTCCTTTTTCGTCTGTTGGTCCATTTTCCCCGTATTAATACGGCTACCCTCGATGTCGTATGAAAGAAAGTACGAAGTAAATTTTTCCTGCACACTTTGCAGTGAGCGCCTGCTGCTTCTGCTACAGAGTGCAGCTGTGGAGACGACACAGGCAGCAGTTTGCGCTTTCTGAGCAACCAGCTTTAAAAAAGGAGATTTTTTGCAATGGAGTTTCTTTTACATCTTCATCTTTCTCCGAGGCCACACAGAGCAATAATTTAAAACCACACAACTTTGAAAGGTCTGTAAATCAACATAACATCCACAGCCCGTCCTCAAACTTATGTATCAGCATGCCAACACTTGATGACCGGATTCTCTCCAAGGACTCTCAATCTCTCGCTCTTTTCCCTGAGCTTCAGTTCAGCTATCCAGGCAAGATCACGCTGCACAGGGGCCACTCTCTGCCTCGCGTGCTCCATGGCATCACCATGCATTATGTACACATCTCCCTGTGGATAGTGTGCCCCCTGCCTGCCCTTGTTATTGGAAACCCTCTCACAATGAATAATGACAGACATCAGGGTGCCAAATGTCCCATGCAGGACACCATAGGCATTTCTCTGCTAACAGGAGGGGAACAACATCTGTTTGGCTGCTGAATGCAACGCTGATTCATCAGTCTCACAAACACACCTCATCTTAAAGTCACAGTCAGCTGTTTCAGAAATGCACTGAGGGGTGAGTTTAACACAATGTCAATCAAACGGCATAAACACTGGCACTAATGGCTAATCCCATCATAAATAATAACGAAGGTATGATGGTAAATGACAGGAGAAATGAGATCTTGTTGCTCTCACGCTGCTCGATTGATGACTGTACCTTTAATCATGACTTGGCTCTGAAGCAGAGCGCTGGACTATGACTACTCTGAAGGACACTCAGCCTGATGCAAATTCCCCCATGAGGAGAGAAAATTGCAGACATTTCATTTTAATGCCTCAACACTCATCAAACTTAGAACTTGCTCAAAGTTTGCAGTGACGCTGACAGTAGAGGTGGAGAGGGTTCATGTGACCCATAATAAAGGAACGAGGAGCAGGTGCTGTTTTAATGGCTTCACTACCAGCCTCTTTTTGTCATCTTGAAGAGGCCTTGAGGATTAATATCGGCCTATTTAATCTGTAACCTCCTTTATCCCCTTCGTTTTGTTTACCCCGCCGTGTGACAGGTCACATGTGTGAGGGAGAGGGAATAAGTCAAGGGTACAGTCTGCATGTTAACAGACTCCGTGCCCTGATACCTCCTCAGTGGAAGTCGTTTTCACAAGCCTCATTTTGAATGAAGACGTTTAATACAAGTCAAAAGTGCGAGAGGATTTCATTTCGTATTCCTGAATAAATGCAGGGGAAGGATTGTGGGGAGGGAGGAACCGACATATAAATGGAGAGGAGAAAATGTATACCTCGAGGAGGAGAGAAGACAGAGAGCACAGAGACAGAAACAGAGAAGTGTGTGTGTGTGTGTGGGGGGTGCAAATAAGCACAAGTCATTTGGAGTAGCCTTCCCTGTTTCAAAGGAACAAACTCTTCCATCTGACAGATAATGATAGTTCCCTCTCACCAGAAACACCTTACTTTCCACTTTTATGTGTCTAACGAGGGTTCGCTACAATGAAAACCTATAAAGCTTGTGTTCAGTCAAACAACAAATAGCTACTAAATAAGGGAAGGAAAGGGAACTTTTAAAAGTCCGCAGGCAGAGAACTAACTAGTATAAATGAAAAATAAAAGGACCCACAATCAACCTTACCAACCCTGTCTCAAGAAACAGTGTTTATATATTACTAATGTGCAACAGAAAAGACATTTGGAAGGGAATGTAATGCCACCTGGGTGACATAATGAGGAAACATCGTTAATGAACATACTTTATCTAGCAGGTCACAAAATATTGATACTAAACCTATCAGTAAAATGTTCACTCACAATGTATTTCATTTGTTTTCTGCCAAAATATCCGCTCTTGCAATACAACATCTGCTCATAACAACTAAAGCATTATTAAACTGTTTCATGGTTATGTTTAGGCACTCAAATCACGTGGTTAAAGTAAGCGAAAGAGAGAGAGAAGTCAAAAGTGAATTTAAGCATGGGAGATAATGTTTACATTTGAACAAAACCACGATCTTTCCCTAACTTTAAACTTCACCTCACATGCAACAAAACATCGCTTCACACAGCCACCATCCACCTCAACCACCTCCCTACGATAACATGATCCACGCAGCAGTTACGTTTCTCATCACAAGGTAATTGGGAAAACAAATAAATATTATACAGTATAAACATAATTTTTATGAGAGAGGGTTGAACACCAAGGGCCGGGTTTACTAAGGAATTGGTGCAGCGCAAATTCCACAAAAGCTTTTTAGTTATATTTCAGTTTGTTTTTATTTATTTTTAGATACAGAAAATGATACAATGCATCTGTGCAATGTGGATATGATCAACATCTGTTAACATGTCTCCACCTATATTTGCATGATCCTCCTTTAAATGTATGCAGTAAGGGCAGAGAGAGAGACGCACCCTGCAAACAAGTGGCACGCAAACTGCGTCTGAGGCCTGGTGCACCTGTTTGGTAAATACACTGCATGTGTCTGGGGCAGAATGTGTCAAACTAGGGCCTTAAAACATGTGAGAAGGTGAGAGGACAGGTGAGTAGGCCAGGTGGGCTTACAGGTGTAAATGACAGGAAATGATGAACCTCAGTTGTGGCTAATAAACTGCAATGATGTCATGTTTGCCAGGTTAACATTATAATTTAAAAATCTGTAAATTTGCAAGACTTTGACTGGATCAATGATTTGTCGCATCACTTGTTGGGACTCACAGTAAAAGTTAAAAGAAACAAGTCTTGAAATCTGGCAGAGCCTGAACCTCACTTTACCTTAATCATTGGGCTACAGTGCCTAGTAACTCAGCTTCAAACATGGAGGCGCCACCAATAAGTTTATCTCAGCCTTGGGAGGCAGCTCTACTTCTGAGAAATGTTTCTATGAAAGGCTACTGCTGCCTCTGTTGCTCATTTAATCCCAGCAAACACTTTCACGATGGATAGATGTGGAGAAGATGGTCGGCACTAAATTGGAAATCTTGTATAACCACATTGTCTTTCCCCCCCTCTCCCTGTTTATTTCTCTCTTTCAATCAGAAAGTCATGATGCTGTGTCTCCTTTCTCTCCGTCTCCCTCCATCTCTGTTTTCTGTCTGTCTTGCCCACCCTCAGGCCAAGATGCCTCTGTCCAGGGAACAGGCTTGTTTATGATCCCCACTGGAAACCCACTGATAAATGTCACTGTCTGCAGCGAAATTAAACATTTAGTGCGAGTCCTTGGAAAGGGCTCAGGGAGAACAGTAAACTAGCACATCCTCGGGTTCTCTGCTTTTTTGTTGTCTTTTCATGTTTCTTAATTAAGACAGGGTTTAACAGAACATCAGCGTCCACCAGTGCTGGCTTGCATTTCCTCGCCCTCCTCCTGAGTTTTGTCGTGTTCAAGGAGAGAGCAAGGAGGAGACTGGCTGGAGAGGGACTGCGAGCCAACTGCTTCCTACTTATGAACAAAAGTCATTAACGATGCTGTGTTAGTTATTTCAGTTTCCTCCTTTTTCCATTCATCCCGGAAACGGCTTTTGTCAAGTATCTCCCACCCACGCCCTTTAATTTACTGCATTTTCATCAAAGGATAAAACACATTTTCATAGGCGGCTCTTTTCCTGTTGTCTACAGATCTGAGTGTTAGACTAATAGTCAAGGAATGAGTCCTTGCTTTGAGCTGCAGATGCATCCCAGCACCCACAGCAGTCATTTAATGGCTCAGTCTGCGCCTGGCTTTTATGGCCACACATTTTAAAGAGGCCCGTTTCCAGAATTACTGCACATTGAGGTGTGGCAGAGGCAGGATGAGAGCTCTCGGGTGTTTTAGGGGACAGGTGTTTTATGCTCTGTGTGTGCATGTGCACGCGCTTAACTATGTCAAGCAGTGTGTACGTGTGTTTGTGTGCATCTGTGTGCGTCTTGCGTGGTCTGTTGAAGGCCTGACAGAGGTAATCACTCAGTGAGATGGAGGGACGAAGCAGCTTTAAACGCCGACTCTGTTTTAGGCTTCACTGCATAACCAAATAACGCTCTGTGTGTCGCAGAGGCTAATAAGGCGTATTCCTTTTCCGAGCAGCTCAAGAGGAAAATAGCCTTTCTGCTTTGAAAAAAAACTAAAAAAAAAAAAAAAAAAAAAACTACTTTTACGAGATACAGACTTCTCTTTTTTTCTTCTAAGCTGACAAATAAATTGCATGCAATTTTAATGGTTTTTCTTCCTTTTCGTGCTGTCGGGAGTGGAAATGACACATTTCACTGCCCCTGCAATGTCTTCATATGGGTATTTATCAGCCCCCGTGACTCCTGGCAGTGTTAATAATCCCACAGCACTGGTGTAATGGATTCAGCCAAACCCCTGCTTTATCCCAGGTATTCTCCCTTTCTCCCATTAAATCCACAGATTATTACAGAAAATACTTTTTCTCTCTTATACTTGTTCTGTCAAATTAGCTCTTTTAGCATCCCGGCCCTTTGGAGGAATTACAGGACTTATTTGGTTTTTGCTGAATGTAGGATAATCACCGGTTCACTGTGGGGTTTCAGGCTTGGGGTTTTAGAAACAAAGCTCAATCTATCTCCCTTCTTTTCTTTCTCTGTCTATCTCTCTGAGCTTAAAGTCTTCCAGTTTTACAGATGGATCCTAAGACTATAGGCTATAAGAGATACAGTTATGCCTGAAAAGGGTGCCTTTACTGATTTTATCTGTTTTAATTTTTGCATATTTCTTTAAATCATTTTGTGAGGAACCTCACTGTTATACTGTATACATAACATGGCATCATATTGTACAGTATACTGCATGTGCTGGACAGCAATTTGTAATGTCTGGAACACAGAGAGATGGAAATTATTTTAAAGTCTGCTGTTAATTCATGTTGCACAATAATGTTTTGTGAAATTCAAATTGGACTTCAGCAGATTATGTCCGACTTAGTAAGCCTAACTGACAAAAGTTAAATGTAAACCTTGCTAAAACAAAATTGTCATTTATAAACAACTATATAAACTTACTTGTATAACTTGGCTTTGTTTAATTATATTATTTTATTTGTTATTTCTATTGTAGTTCCTTTACCAACCTAACCAACAAAACTTTTGTTTACCTTGTCATAGTTATTTTTATTTCATTTTTATTAGATTAGATTTATTGGATGGTTCTCTAGATACTGTAAAGGGCAATCTGTCTGTCTGCCATTTGTCCATATATCTTTCCACTTGCTCATTCTTTTTCAGTTCCTTTCTATCATTTCCTCCCCTATCTATCCATCAATGCATTCATTTATCTTTGTATAGCTGTTTCTGATGACTAGCATCCAGCACAATGCCTTGCTCAGGCGGGCAAGGTCTATGTATGCGTGATGGAGTGCTCCGCTCAGCAACCTGGCAGCGACGTGAACAAATTGATTTTCTGACAGATTAAAAAAGATTAAACCAGCCATAAAAACAAGCAGGAAAGTGCTTAATGGACCATATGTGCACAATAAGCTTTCATATGTATTCTTTCCCAGTTTCTCTTCAGGCCATCCATCTTATTTACACTGACAGGTCACAGGCCACGCTAACGTGACGCAACGCTCATGTTATTTTGTCAAAGTTGGGCATATCCTCTAATACAAACAGTGCACAAAGCTGCAGGTAAATGCATATTTCACATGGGGTTTTTTTCCTGCATCCTGTGATTTCAGTTGTATTCATACAGCAGGTTTAAATGAAGCAACCTGACTGGTCGACAACACATTTCAGTCTTGCTGGTCCTATAAAGCACAACCAAGTTGCTATGCCAGTTCATAATAATAAAGTTCATAAAGTTCTCTTGTTATTTACAATATGCAGGCTAGAGGTGTTCAGTATACATGAATGAACAAATCAAACATATCATCCTCAAACTGAACTTAC
Organism: Maccullochella peelii; assembly: GCA_002120245.1. Lineage (NCBI taxonomy): Eukaryota > Metazoa > Chordata > Actinopteri > Centrarchiformes > Percichthyidae > Maccullochella > Maccullochella peelii. Next base: position 89,426 of record LKNJ01000057.1, on the reverse strand, counting down.
TACCAGTATGCTGAATCACCATCATCATTCATCACTGACCGAATCAGTAGCTTTTTGCAGTGGAGCTCCCCTCACTGGTGAGTGAGAGCACCGTTTGATACAGCTCAGTGTGATACACATTATGCTACTTTGTTAAAACCCCATTAAAAGACCCACAGAAACATTCATAATGTGGTTACTGACACAAATACGTGGCTGTTAACCTTGTAACCAGTGCTTGTATATGTTGCCACTGGTGCCACAGTGGCTTGATAAAGAACCAACAGGAAACCATACAGGCCTAGTTTTGTATTGAACTGAAAGTAACAGCTTGAACCAGCAACAGACTGAACCTACTGCAGTCTGAATCAGCACTGAACGTCACAGTCATGTGAACGATGATGCATTCACTTACTAACGTACTGTGCATTTGAACAAAATAACTCAAATCAGCAAAGTGATTTGTAATTTACACTTCTAATGCAGGCCTTCATTTACTATTTTAAGAGACATTTTTTGAGTCTGCATTAGGGCTAGACCTTTTTGGTTCAGCAACAATTATTCATGTATGTTAATATTTCACAAATGGATAATGTCAGCAAATTCTTAAATGAGCCCTCTCATAGTTTGATGTCACACAAAATGTCCAAAACAATGTGTTGTTAACAAGCAGAAATGTTGAAGACCACCAGCCTCCATGCAATTAAACAGTGAGCATGACTGCAGATTCTTACTATAGGTTTGCTTGCAAGTTTATACACAGAAACAAAACAGTGAAAATATTTTGACCATTTTCTTCAATACAAAAACAACAACAGATGCCGTCCTTTTGGGATTAAATAACTAATTCCATTAATGGTCTCTTTCGTGCAAGCCACACTCTCACTGCCAGACAGTTAATTAATCTGCAACTCAGCAACAAAGTCAGTGTTAAAGACATATAGGTTTACATTCCTTTTCAGACAAAGCAATGTCAAGCAACAGTACACAATCTGAAAAAAAATTTGAACCAATGAAAAATACATTAATTTCACATGGCTAGATAGAGAAGATGTCAATATAGTGAAATAAGGGATCATTTGAGGATATTTTACGATGCGAAAAGCACCGTCTCAGACACACAAAAACATACCCACCACCACATAGCACTAACTCCAACACAGCTCAACTCAAACTGTTTTGATTAAGTTCAGCCAAACTCTGGGTTGAGCTCAGTTTCTGTCAGCAAAGATGAGCTAATGTTAATATTTTGCTCAGGATCTGACTATGACCTGTGTCTGAGGATGTAATTAACCAGCAATTAGCCGGGCCCAGAGTCAGAATCCCTCATGATTGAGTTCACACTAAGTTTACATTAGTCAGAGGGATTCTGGAGTTCAGCCCGACTACGTTCACTTTCAGGGTCAGAAGAGAAATGAAAAAATGCCATATCCTTTTCAAACAAATGTCTTTAAATTCCCCAGTTTCCTTGACACCATTGGTCAAGTGCATTACACTGAAAGACAGCACAGAGATTATACCAAAGCTTTCCTCCTGAATGGAAATTTAGGCTTCATATTCTGTGATCTTCTCAACCTCTGAACTGATTTAGACTCACGACAGAATGGACACAAATATCAGCAGGAACCACAACTAAAAAGTGTTAAAACCTCACGATTTATGCACTATTATCTGTGGCTGTTTAATCACTGGCTTTGCTCTGAAAACACACTGGATAAACGGCTCTCTTGGCCATTTTCTGTAATTGGACCATCAAACATCGGCGCTGCAACAACGCAGCAGAACATGAAGCACAGTTTCTTTGTCAAAGCAAGCTGAGCAGCACAATGTGAGACTGTTAGCTTTGAAGCTGAGGCTTATGGGTGCTTTAGGAGAACATGTCTCCACCCATGTTGCGTATCAAGTGTTTTTCCAGTATGTGCATGAGGATAAACAAGATGAGGAAGACAAGTATGGGCTAAATGGCCTTTTTGTCAAATGACTGTACAGTTCAAGCAAAAACCATGACCTCAAAATTAAACATCTGTACCCAGTCGACAGACACACTGCTGCTCCGTGCTAACACTGTCGCATACAACATGTCAAGTGATAAGCAACGAGTGCCTCAAAAGTGCAAACACTTAAAACACGTATAGCTCTGCAGTTAAATTGCAATCTGACAGTGATAAGTCTTTTGACTATGAAGCACTCACCCACTGTCGACTTGAAACGTAGCCTTAGATTGAATCATCTCCACGTAGACAGAGATGAACTGCAAAAAATAAAAACAGTTTCATGGGGATATGATATTTTTACTGCACCATTTAAAAATGTTTATTGTGTATTTTTGTCCACATACTAACAGCTATGTGCACCATAAGGAGAAACCACTGCTTGAAATATTTAGTTAAGACTTTAGACTACCTTGTCTTAGTAACAATGAAATGATGATCACATGTAATCCAAAATAACTTTGGCTTATACATTTAGGTGTTACCAGACTACATATGAATCCCCTGTCAGAGATCAACTATCCTTTTAAGGTGAAAAATGCATATATTTTATGTTTATTTGTAACAATTTAGAGTGAGGTGAGAAAGTCAAATAAAGTTTATTAGGTCAATAACCAGGCTTACAGTTCATCAGTGGGCCTTCAGTGAGAAGAGGCAAAGAAATCCAAGAGGTTTTCAGACAGATAAAACAAACAAATTGGCCAGCAACAGCCATTACACAACACAGACACTCTTACAACTGAACAAAGGAAACTGGGACTTTGTATACTATGGGTTAATGACCAATTGAAACCAGGTGTGCAGGCAGGTGGCTAATCAGGTGACAGCAAAGGAGGGAAAACGGTGAGGCATGACCGGAACTGGAAAGTTCCATAAGACATGTTGGTGCAAAGACGGGAAGAAAAGAGGGTGAAGAGGCAGACGAAGGAGACAGAGCCCATGTCACCATGTCTCAGGATGTGTTATAATAATTCAAATAAATAGTCAGTGGAATAGAGAAATTCCTGTACTTTCCCTGCAGTATTCTCCCTCCTGTACTCTCCCTGCAGAATTAATTAATTCCTCTGCTCCAGATGTGTAAAAGTGTTGTTCTATTATTTAGCTAACGTTTTTGTATTTAAAACATGACAATGAGGACTGTGTTTCAACTTCAACTCTGGTTTATTTATACATCACCAAAGGAGTCTCTGCACACTTTACAGATTAAATTAAAACATCAGACACAAACATATGGGTACTCACATGCACAAACACACACTGGCAGCATCACTGTTAGTAAATCTAATCATCAGTACAATAATAACATAACTGAGGCTACTAGCTGTCAGATAGAAGTCTCTTGAATGTTTACCCAGCCAGTGGAAAGTAGAAAGGACGATGCCACAGAGAAAAGAGATTTAGACCTAGGTTTGAAGATCTTGACAGAGACTGTCTCCCAAACTCACAGAGTGAGGCTTGGTTAGTGAAGGCTCTACCCTAAATCTAGGAAGAGTTAAATAACCAGCAGAATGTAAAGGACTATTCAGAGTAATAAGAAACCATTTCAACCTTGTAGGGCAGAGGAAGTTTGAAATTATTTCTGGTTTGTATTGGAATCTGATATAAAGAAATCCACATAGGTGGAATACGACTGAACTTCCTAGACCTAATAAGACCCCTTTGTTGCTTTTATGTGTTTTCCAGCAAAAAGTGCATGCCAATAATCATTTCTAGATGTTATAAAAATATAGGGATTCATGAGGATAAGGATTTTGTGGTCTGTAATTGATAAAATGGAAGGCATTCTTATGATGTTATGTTAATGAAAATCGGCAGATCTTTAAATGTTCCCCATACCTTAGACTCTCTAAACCAATCAGGTTTCACTCGCTCTTGCTCAGCTCCAATCAGTGCCCATATTTGTATCTTCTGACCAGATGAAGAAAAAAGATAAGAGAAAGATAAACTTGAGGCTTCAAATTGTTCTCTCACAAACTAATAGTTGATGTAGTTATTTGTATACAGGGAAAATACAGCATACAATTTGAAAAAGGTGCAAACAAAACACTACCAACTGTGTCTTTACTCCACCCAGCCTCCAGTGGAAAGATGCTCTGCTCTGGCTTGTGCCACGTTCTGTTGAAATGAGCCATGGATTACATCAGATCTACAATAGGTTGCACAAAGAACAAGATAGGCATATATCCACCTATTCATGTCCTACCACATCGGCTTAGAGCAGCACTGCTGACTAGACAGGAGGCAAGAAAGATTAGAAGACCCCAATCTAGCATACATTAAGGCTACGGACTGGGCCTGCAGCCACAGGATGATCTCCCAGCCAGTCTTCCCCTTTGAAATTTTGGCTTTTCACAGTCTTTCGCCTTTTCTCTCTCTCTCTCTCTCTCTCTCTCTCTCTTTCTTCTTTCTCCCCATTTCTCCCACTACTCTGGGACCTTCTTCCTGACACAAGCCCCAGCAGCTGCAGTCGGAGGAGGAGCCCGGCTTGCTTCTCGATTCAGTCGCATCGCCACAGCTGCCTCCCTGGAACGCTGCAAACGGCTATTACATAAAAGCTGAGTGACTTACAGGCAAATCCTCCCTACCCCAAAACTGCCAGAGCATACTGCCAAACCACAAAGAGGGAAGGAGAGTGAGAGAGAGAGAGAGAGAGAGAGAGAGAGAGAGACTCTCAGAAAGAGAACAGAATGTCAGCATTTAATCCCTCCCCAGCTCCCCATTTTTTTCTTTACTTCTTTCTTTTTCACTCTTCAGTCCTCAACCCCTTACCCACCCACAGCAACTCCCCTTACACACACACACACACACACACACACACACACACACACACACAAACAAACATCATGGTTCAGTCTTTACCCAATGCTGGAAAAAGCAGCTTGTCAGAACTGCTTCATCCCTTCACTCAAAGTGAGGATGTAAACATGTCGTAGGTGTGTGTGTGTGTGTGTGTGTGTGTGTGTGTGTGTGTGCGTGTGTATGCATGCGTGCGTGCATGTGTGTGTATGTGTGTAGGACCGACTGGCCTGCTTTAAAATCTGGCTTCCCAACAGACACCAAATTTGTGTTTGTTTCTCCGGCTTCTGTGTTTCTCTGGATCTCCCTCCAATTCTCACCAGTTCTGGGCAAACAGCTAAAAGTGCCGCATTTAAGAATGAAGAGCTGCATTAGTGTGTGTGTGTGTGTGTGTGTGTGTGTGTGTGTGTGTGTGTGTGTGTGTGTGTGTTTCCTGTGGAGTTATACTGGAATAAGAACACACAAATTCACTGGGATGAAAATATTAATGACAACACATGCTTAAAACAAGGCCAGTGAAGCACACACACACACACACACAAAAATATGTATATACACAACACATACACACATGCATATTCACACAGGTTCATGCAGACACACACTTCACTGCCACACATACTGTCACACTCCTTTTGTATATACACATGCTACGCACACACAAAATGCTTGTAAGAATACGCACACACATTCACGCTGTGTCAGTGAGCCCACAGCATCCCTGGCTGGGCTACAGTGTCATCACAGTGTGTGAGCGCCACACTCTGTCACTCTGCCTCGCTGGCAACCAGCCTATCAAAACACAGCAGCCCACACTTCCTGGCGATGTGATGGAATTGAGCTTGTTCCTCTTTTTTACTTTTTTTTCTTTTTCCACTTCCAAAAGATCCAGCAGTTGTTGTCAGGAATAGTTGTCTCAGGAATTTTTCTGACAGAAGATGCTAATATTCCTAAACACCTCAGTTGCTATTGACTCGGATGGATTAAAAGTCATTAGAACATGTGGGTTTTTGTGTGTTGAACTCATTTCTGGCAGGCGCACATCAAAAAAATGTAATAGGATTTCCTGACAGTGAAATGCAAATTTTAAATCTTTCCCCTTTGAAGTGTTAATTAGTATAGGTAAATAGAATCCATATCACCTGCAGTACATGAAGCTATAACAGTTCTAAACATTCAGCCATGCTCTGTCATTCACTCTCATTTTAACACTGGCATCCAGTGAGCATTTGATAGAAAATTCCTAACCTTTTGTGCATTCAAATGTTAGTAATGCAGACCCTGAATCAGTCCTCTGGTACAAAGAAGTCCGGTGGTTGCAGGTTTGATTCCCACAACGTCAGCTGTATGTCCCCCATCCTGAATCTCCTTCAGCAGGTCATTTATGTGCCCACATACAGTAAGGCACTCTAGATAATAATATCAGCTACAGTGCCTAAAATGTAAAACACAATTTGTCTCTGATGATTTCATCAATTTCTCAGTGCGAGACATTAAATTGAATTAAGTTCCCAGAGTCCAAAACAGCTGCTGGTTTTACTGTAAGTGGTCCCTGAAGGTAACAATGCCATTACCGGCTTCGATTCTGTTGGGATAAAACACTGTTTACCTTCATCCTGACTTGGCCCACAAGACCAAAAAAGTTAAGGATGTCTGTGTCCTTGACTCTTAAAATGGATCATCCCTCGGCACTTCCGGCTTGGCTCGGCGCTCCATCAAAGACAATTAGCAGTGTAGGTGTGAAGCCACTGAGGGATCATTTTCTTGTCACTGCACTGGCGACTCCTACTGGTTGGTCCGGGCACATGAGCAGAGGGAGCTGGGATCTGGGGGTGGTGTCATGTCTCCAGTCATATTACACCTTCTCAGTGAAGCCCCTGACTGTTGGGTGTATCAGCTGAGACATGTGACTGTTTACACTTCAAGCCACCAATGGGCAGTGACAAGGAACAGAGCGCATTTTACCAACATTTTATAAGGTTCGATGGCAACATTTTTAAGATTTCTTCTTTCTACAATAACTGTGCATGGAAACTACGGTATAATTAATGTTAGGGAAAGACTGTGGTTATGGCAAATACACTATGCTTAAGGTGTAGTTTAAACACTTAAGATTTGTTGCAGGTCTAAGATGAGATGCGAACTCCTGCCCAGAAGCTGAGTGCAATATTAACCATCCACCATCCTGACCTCCATGCCCTTACTTCCTGCCTTGCTAAGGCACCTAAAGAGTTCACATTCAATGTCACACTGTGCGAGATTGCTAACATAGTCTTGGTCACGATCTGTGTTAGACTGTACGATATGAATTTTGAGGCATGCAAGATGGTGGTGTGATGAATGTCTGGTAACCATGGCATTATGATATAATTCGGGGGGAAAAAGCAGGTGCAAGCAGAGACATGACATCTACTCACATCATCCATCTGTGCCACTCTCATGATTTGAAATGTAGCAAAACATAAGCAAGCTTTGGCCATATCGCTGGCACTTCTGTGCAGCAAAAAACAGCAAAAAAGGAGGAGGAGGACTTAGATTACACCTGCTGAATGACACCATTTTAATCTCACAATTGTATTAAATGCAATGAAGAAATTGGTACCCTGTTTCATTGTATGTGGGTGTGTCAGAAGCTCTGGATGTTCTGGAAAGAGATTCTTGAACTGATTTCCTGTCACGGCTCACCGTGCCCCTGCCCTCTCAGTTTCCTGGTGCCCCTTTTCCCTTCCCCCCTTTTCTTCTCCTCCTCCTGTGTGTTCTGCCCTGCCTGTCTGTGTGTGTACGTCTGTCGGAGGGCGTGGCCTCCTCCTTCACCACCTGCCTGAGTGCATCTGCCACCCCACCTGGAATCAATCAACTCATCATCCCGCAGTATTTCTACCCCGGCTCCTCACCCACTCGCTGCCAGATCGTTGCTTCTCACAACTTCGGTCTTGGCCACAGCACTAGGCTGCTAGATTTAGATTCTGTCATTTGTTTGATCCGTCCTCTAACTTTTGTCTCTTGTCCTTCAGGTCCACATCCACCTCCTGTTCCGTTCTGCTCCTGCCACCTCGGATTTCCAGTTCCCCTACGCCGCCACGCCGCCTCCCCGGCACTCATCTCCTTCCTTCCCCCCGCTACTCTTCACCTACCTCAATAAAGTGTTTTTCTCCTGTACAGTGTGTATCCTGCATCTTGGGTCCCACCTTCAGCATGCAACATTTCCAAACTGACAGAAAGTGGGTTCCCATTGAAGCTAAAATATGTTTATTACATAGGCTATATACCCTGAAGATTGTCCAGTAAATATAAGGAAACACAAATGAATTCATTTCTGTCTGTTACAAACCAAACATGCAATTGCTTTGAAATGGAAGGATATTCAGAGACCTAATTCTAGTCAGTGGATTAAGGAGAATGTCTTGCAGTTTGGCATTAGAAAAACTGACTTACATATACAAATTTTAATAAGATGTGGATGCCTTTCTTACATTTTATGAACTGTGTAGATGCCTGCCATCAGACAAGGATTGGTGTTATCACCATTACTCCAAGGTAGCTTGTTGTTTGTATGACAGCAAGCGTAACATGGTTGTGAATAAGGAGGAAGAATAGGATGATGACTGGATTGTGCACCTCTGATTTTTAATTAATGTATTATTGTTTTAATATAATTTTCATATTTGTTTTTTGTTGGTTTTTTTCCCCATGCATGCAGTGCCACTGCAAGAAGATGTGTTCTATGCACATGTGTAGCTAGGCAAAGGTTAAGAGTGTGCAGCAGGTAATGTGCATGTGAATATGATGCTGTAGCCTTGGATGCAAGATTGATCTCAGACCCAAATAAATGTCATTTTTTAATATTTACCAATGGCAATGATGTTATTATAACTATAGCCAAATGTTTTTGTTGCATAATCCTGACCATACCATACTGTTACATTTGTGGATATTATAAGACTAATTAAATAGATGTTGATAATGTAATCTGGAATTTTGCACACCAGATTGGGGATAAACAGGAGTAATGTGTCAAAAGTCAAAGCTAGGTTACAACACACAGAGGCTAACAGCAGTAATATTTGTAACTTGCACTCTAAACAACACACATATACAACTGTATACAAAGGCTCACATTCAGATGCATTTATTGACACAAGTCCACACACACACACACACACACACACACACACACACACACACACACACACACACACACACACACACCAGGCATTCAGTCATGCCTTTCTGTAGGATTCTCCTCTGGGTGCTGCATCCAAGGTGAGTGCGCTGGCTGGCAGCTCCTGAGGAGTTGGTGGGAAGAGATAGCTGAACGAAGCTATTAAAATACGGGCAGGAATTTCCCTTATCTCTCCCACGGAGGCAGCTCGCGCCGCTTTGTGCTATTATGGAGATAAAATGCACAGAGGCTTGGAATGAGGGAGGGAAAGAGGGAGGATGAGGAGAGGAGGGCGAGGTTGGGGAGGGGAGGCGTAAGAACGTCAGATTTATGGAGCTAGGGAAGCTTAAGGTTATTAAATCGGAAGATTACTCGACTGCGAAATTGTTGAAGTTTTTACGAGAAGTTGAGGGATTTAGGCCGGTATTAAACAGCATAGCATTAGGAGGCCAGCAATATACATTATTCACAATTTATTTTACCCCTTTTCTTCTATTCTGCTCACCCTTTTCTTTCCTCCAGACTTTCTTCTCCCTCCTTTCATCCAGCTCACAGTCAATATCGAGCTCCTCCTAAATTCTTATTCAGAGGAGCATCTGCACCTCCCATTCCTCCCTTCGCTCTCCCTCTCTACGGCAGCAGCATGTAGACAGAGGAGAAAGAAAGAGATACAGCAAAAGCAAGAAGGAGGGAGACAAAGATGCTCTGACTGAGAGGATGGGCTTGTTTCAGTATTGACACCACTCACAGTGTGAGTACTTCTATCAAGGACATTCATCACTGTCAACTTTTACTCTTAGAGTTGAGGAGTAGGAGTTTGAGGGAGAGGTCACTGTAAAAGCAAGGGAAGAAAAAAACAAATTTTTCACATTAGGATTTGAATATTGTACGCTGAATACATTGTACAGGCAAATTGCTTTCATGGTGATGTGAGCATTAACTGTTGTGACATTGGATGCATCTTTGGGACAGATGAATAGCAACACTTCAGCAATTTGTTAAGGGTGCTGTGAAGGGCAGCAACCAGAAAGGTTTTATTCTATTGGGAAATGTCAAATATTCATCACAGATTGACAAAAGTGATGCCTGCTCTCACAAATATGTTCTTGCACCAACTCTTACAACATAATACATCTTAATACATCCTGCTGTGTTTGTTGTTGTTTACTGTTGACTCATATAAATGATAGCAGTCAGAAATATTAACCCAAGTCCTTGGTTTACAAAACAAAATCACATTTGCTGAAGGGATCATCTATATTTTTACAGATGTTGAATGATGAACTACAGGGTGAGACTGATTTTTCTTTCTTTTTCAAAATGGATGCACTGAGTTTTGCATTAGGAGTCTGCACCTGTACAGACTGTATTTGTGAATCACTATTTGTATTCCTAACAGTTTACGTGAAAAGACAAAAGCATTTGTCTTGTTACAATTTCGAGTCAACACATCACACCACAACACACAGCAAACATGGGTGAGAAATTTGTCTCTCCTCTGCCCCTACACACACACACACACACACACACACACACACACACCACAACCCTACAACCTACACTCTCCACCCCCTGCAAGGACTTAAAAGGTATGTGTCACTTCAGATCCACAACAACAGTTTTATACGCACACACACACACACACCTCCTGGCTGGTGGAGTCATACACACAAACCTGCACCCACAGTTCTTCCATGTTGTCTATCATTATATGCTTGGCTCTAAATGTTCACCATGCCTCCCTCTCTCCCTCTCTCCCTCGCTCTCTCTGCTCATTTCATTCAGGTCAGGCTTGTTGTCTCTCAGTAAACAGAAAAAAAACAGTTTCTCAGAAAGGAACATCAGGAGTAAAAGTGAATAAAACATTTCTTTCACACCAAACTCTTGATAGTTGATAGCATGCACATATCAGTACACACACACACACACACACACACACACACACACACACACACACACACACACACACACACACACATAAACATCCCTGGAAGACTGTCCTCCCTCTTGCTGTGTCTCTCCATTTATTCCTGAATTTTTTGCCATGGAAATTATTCAATCTCCATATACATTTAAAGCAATATAAATTCTATCCATTTTAGATGGAAGATGGCGGAGAGATTTCCTCAGCGATTATCTAAGGGCTTTTTATGTGTGTGTGTGTGTGTGTGTGTGTGAGTTTGTGTGCATGTTGTTGATGCTGGTAAGCTGGTAAACACACAGCTGGCCGTGCTCTTTGAGGATATTTCACACTTCTTTTATACTTGTATTCTGCAGCGCACTTTCTCATCCTCTCCTTCTCTTCATCTAATTTGCACAATTTTCCTCCATCCTTCATTGACTGCAGTGACTCGGGGAGAATCTACGCACCCCAGCTGTGATCTGAGGGATGGGGAACTTTCTTATAATCAGGCCAGCTAAGTTATTTGTATGCATTTATGGGTATGTTTGTGCATATTTGTTGGTGTGTATCTCTATCCTGCTGAAAGTCTTAAATGGATGTTTATGTATGAATGTGTGTTTGCACAGTTCTTTCTCATTTTCTGCACTCATTTGATTGTGTGGTGAGACTGATTGCATTTTCACCAAATGCTGGTGAGACGGCAGCATAATACAGCTAAATATGGCCAGCTACGTCTTGTCGCTCATGGAGGACTCCCCCACTGTTTGTTGACACTCAGAAAGAGAGCCAGCCATCTCCCGCTTCACTAGATAATTCTGCTCTGTGGCGTAGCGGAGAGAAACTTCATTAACCCCACTGCCACACAGCCAATCCTGGAGATGTGCATGTGTAATGTGGCTGAAAGCAGCCTTTTAACGCTGTAAACACTAACTTGCTAAACGTCAGGATGTATTACACACTCCAGCTAAATCGTAAAGAGCTGGTCTACCAGCTTGTGTTTCATGGCCTGTGGATAAGTGCAAACATTATGTAATAAATATTATATGAATGCAGATATGTAGTTTCAGAAACAATGCACTCACATTACACGGTCCCATGAAACATTTGTATGTTGAGTTTGTGTTGACATGACACTTTGCACCAGTACCACAACCCTGCATCAAGTGCCAAAGTGAAAATTAAGGCAATATCCATGATTGTTATCATTTTGGAAACCTGGGACTGTCTTTCTCTTGTCAGTTCAAATTAGTCTCTAAATCTGTTTTAAACCTGCTTAAAATGCTTTTTTTTTTGGCTTCTCGGGGCAGCAGAAACTAGCTGTAAACAAAGCACTGACATAAATCACAAGTTGATATGGTGAAACTTGTTAGCAAAGAGTGCTTCTCTACACATCCAGCAGACACGGAGCAACATTCATTTGGAGTCATGTTTCTGGCCACCTGATGAATGTAAATCCAATATTCACTCACTTTTCAGCTCTGTGTTGCTCTCCACCAACTCCTGAGGGAAATATCTGGCTCTTTAGCTGCTAAATGTTCCACTATGTTCACCAGCTAGTTACTAACTGTGTCTGTCCGCCGTTTGGTGCTGGGCAGGTAGTGTACAGGGGATTTTTAGAGATTTTCTGCTGAAAACAGCTGCGGGCAAAAATGATGCTACGAGAAAGATGATAGTAAATCAAAATAGTAAATTTGTGGACCAGAAAACCAAAACAATACGCTGAAAGATACTAAAATGCTCCGTTGACCCGAAGGGAGCTGCAGTTTTAGGTGACAATTCTTTGTGGGTTCAACACGATAATTAACCCTTTTCAAATTACATATAGTCATTGGATCCATTGTCAATACAAACATTTTGAATATAGCAGCTTTAAAGGAATCTTACTGTGTAATGACAACATATTGCAAAAACGTGTGCTTATTTGGACTCACACTCAACTTTGCGCAATAACATCTACAAAATGCTTCCTGCAGACATTGTATGTGTTGTAATCAAAATGTTGTACACAAAAGTAGACATGTACACACGCAGTTCCTAATTTAGCAATTTACCTTCAGGCTGTAAATGGCTAAATAAAGCCTCAAGGGGCAAATTGAGCCACCCAGAGCTCCATCCTGCATCCACACAGTCCTCCCACTCCCCGAAGATGCTTCCTCCTGGGACGCTACTCCCACTCAGCCTGGGGGCTGGAGTACATATCGATGTGTTGGAACCACCTTGAAAATCAAGAGAGAAGAAGAAAAAAAAAAGAAAAGAGAGAGAACACAGCTAAAATCAGGGTGTGTATATACAAAATTAGGTATTTTTCGCATGTTTGTGTGGACTTTGGTGATTGTTGAAAGATGAATATAATCGTTTTAAGTTAAATAATGACTTTAGGAGGACACACAGTCAGGAATTGCCATCAGTGATGGTGCCCAGTGTAAACTCTGAGCTGGGCAGCTGCCTGCATGTCATTTATTTCCTCCAGTATCTGCCTCCAGCACACTCACGCGTACCAGCCAACAGGCTCCTTCTGTTCCTTTATCACGCACACTGATATTCACACATATTGTAGGACTGCAAAGGGAGTAAATGAGCACACACACACACACACACACACACACACACACACAAATGCACACAGAGAAGATGAAAGGTACAGCGACTGAGGGAAAAAAATAAGAGAGAGACAGTGAAGATTGCAGCTTAACCTCTTGGCTCCACTGTAAAGCAGCACACACTCACTGGAGCCTTGCTGATAGCCATCTGTCTGGCAAGGGGAGACAGCTTCACCTTCCCAACACATCAGCACACTCACAAACACTCATCCCACAAACACAAAGGCTGCCACTCACACACAACTAGCCTACACTCACGAGTGATAAGAAGACAATGTAAAAAATGTATTCTGAGTGTGACTTTGGTGCCGTATAGTTTTCATTCATCCAACAGAAATGAAAGTTTAGATGATTCTTTATCTGCAAAATGAATCCTGTGGCCCTTTAAATGCATCCTGCATGCCCCCAAGCCTCAACATAAAGTTATTTTCTTCATTCATAAAAAGTTTGCTTTCCAGATATGCAGCAAGTGCACCCACAGCAATGATTAACATCTATTTAAAGTGAGTGTGGGACATTCATTGACAAAGAATGAGCTATAACTTGGAAATCCTGAACAGAATCCAAAACACTTTAGATTTTGGCTATAAATCTGGAGCTTAGTCAATAGCTCCCTCTCAAGGTGATGGCTGAGCTAAAGAAAACCTTTGCCTTACCTACATCCTCCCCTTCCTCCCCCTCTACCCTTCCTCCTCTCCTCATCCTGCCGTCCTTTAGCTCCACTCTTAGAACATAAATTCCTTGAAATCCTCCCACTTCTCCACCTCCGCCTCCTCTCCACAGCCACTCTCCCCGCTTCTCTGTGTCCTCTCCACCCCTCGATCCATCTCTGTCCTCCTGATCAATAATCAATCTGCAGGGGCCGAGGCCAGGGGCCCCGCACCATCTGTCTCCATCGGCAAACCTGAGACAGAGAGAGAAAGAGAGAGAGAGAGAGAGAGAGTGTGTGTGGGAGAATGAGGGGGGAGAGGGAGGAGATAGAGTTCAATATATCTCCATCTATCTCCATCCGTGGTCAGGTCCACTCTGCCGGTATAGATCATAATTTGGAGAGGTGTAATTGCTGGTCAGAGACTGGGGGTGGACGCTAGAGGGGGGAGGAAGAGGGAGGAGGGGGGGGTGTCAATAATGTTTCTAAAGTCCAGTCCTCCCCTCTGCCCCACCTCCCCACTCTCCTGCCTGACCCAGTTTCCCTCATTTTCTCCTCTTCATCTCTTCCTCTCTGTCTCTGTCTTCTTCTCGCTTCTCCTGCTATCTTCACTTTTCTCAATTCAATTTACAAAGATCCACCAACCAAAACAACATAATTTATCACTCCTCCTCTTCTACTCTGTCTTGGTGTGTGCAGTTTTGCGCGGTGTGTGTGCATGAATTTTGTTCTCGGCTCTAATCCTGGAGGACCAGCACCAACAACGCCTACCCTCAGCGTCTGTGCTGCACTTGATATCTGTTTGAGCGTTTATGCGTCAGAGGAGGATGTCGGTACTTTGATAATGATCTACCTAGTAACACCTGCCTTGGAAAAATAACTCTTGGCTCAATAAATGAATTGTCAAATACACTTGAGAATGTTGCGCAGAGCTTGCCAAGACCCAGAGGACATTTTTCCAACGTCCTAATTTGATCACACTATTACCTAAGCAAGTACGTGCTACATGATAGCAGCTATGAAAGAAGCCTATCCAGCAGTGTACTCATAGTGTTGGTTTAAACCCAGAGTAAAACTGTTTTTCTTTTCTTTGATCCTTGTGGTAATTATGAAAACAGATCCGAATACATTTTGTTTCATTTTTGCCAATTTGGCAGATAACAAGTTACCTAGTTTGTAACTCAAGGATATTTTCACTCAATCGGGGCAGGTTTTCTCTGATAAATGTTATCTTGATTCTCATACATTAACAAGACAAAGCGTCTACAGGCATCCTAGTGGCTCTGTGAGGCTGTACTTTGTCACAGCAGTGAACTAAATGCTAACATCAGCATGCTAAAATGCTCACAAAGATGCTAACGTGCTGATGGTTAAGCAGGTATAATGTTTGCCATGTTCACCATCTTAGTTTAGCGTGTTTGCATGCTAATATTTGCTAATTAGCACTAACACGAAGTAAAGCTGAGGCTGATGGGATTGTCATCAGTTTTGCAGATATTTGGTTATAAACCAAAGTAATTTGGCCTGATGGTGGCACTATATGGAAAGTGACGGATCAGTGATTACAGGGGGAGATGAATGTGTATACCACATTTCATGGCAATCCATTTAACAGTTGTTTTCAGACATTTCACTAACAAGCACAATTGTCAACCGCTGGTGTCATTAGGATACATACCCTGGGGGCTGGATCTACACAGTTCTGTGCCAATCCATCTAGTAGATGTTGAGATATTTCACAGGCTAATTGAAAACTTTGATCTGCTGGTGGCGCAAAAAGGAAAAGTTAGGGGATCACCAAAGTCAACAAGATTTATCATTGGGGCACAATGGATATCTGTACCAAATTTCGTGGCAATCCATCCAATAATTGTCAAGATATTTCACTAAAAGCCAAAACTGTCAAGCTCATGGTGGCACTAGAGGAAAAGTCAAGGATCACCAAAGTCAGTAGGATACATCCTCCGGAGACCATGAATGTTTGTACAAAATGTCATGGCAATCTATCCAGTAGTTGTTGAGATATTTCAGTCTGGACCATGTTGGTGGACTTACCAGCTGACACTGCCATCCCTGCAGCCATTCTGCTAGCACGGCAAAAAATTGTAACTCTACATGAATGGCCTGTGTTTCGATTAGACTGAAAACCTTTGTCGTTCCCATGTTTGCCCACTTGCCCACAGGGATGCATTCACCACATAATGCATCCTTAAGCATTACAATCAGTTAATTACTGACAAACACTGATAAATAGTAAACTAGTAAAAATGCTTCTGGTAATCTAGATCATTCAGAGTGTATTTCACATTTCTATTTTCCATGAAGTGCACCTTCATGTTTCTAAGACCTTGATCTCCATTATAAACCAGTGTAACTCCCCGGTGCAATCTTCAAAGTTCAGTCAGGTCCTACAGGTCTGACACTGAGGGGGTGTTGCAGGTAAAAAGTAATGCATGTTATCACTTCTTGGTCCCCTCTGAGCTGTACAACACTAATTCTTTCACCTAGAGGAGAACAAACCCCCCCCTTTCCTGCTCCACCAAGCTGCGCTAACAACGCTGTTAACCTATCCCATCTCCCATCTTCAATTAAAACACCAGTAAGAAAGGATGTGCTAATTTGAGACTCAGTGACTCATCAGTGCTGTGTGTGTGTGTGTGTGTGTGTGTGTGTGTGTGTGTGTCTCACATTGCAGAGGAGACATTTACAGTCTTTTTCCATTTTACTCTTGCGTGCTATCATCAGTTAAAACTACCGCTGGTGCACGACACAAATACAGAGACTATTTAAACATGTGTGTGTTTTGGAGGAGCAAGAGAAAGAAAAGAGTCAAACAGACAACTTGAGAGACAACAATTCTGTTCTTTTTCACAGCTCAACCGAGAAGGGTGTGTCATAAGAGGCAAAAACATATTCTCAACCCTTGTGCACACACACACACACACACACACACAGATGCGTGGGCACTGACTGAGCCCCTGTGAGTGAGAGTACCTGGTCTGTGAAGGATAACCCAAAGGGGAAACAAAGAGCCAATGAAACTTTAATGAGCTGGTCACGTATCAGCTAAAGCCTGCTGCAGCTGCACCTCCGCACCGCTCTCTGTCTCTGCTCTGCTCTGAAACCACAAACTTCTCTCCCCAATCAAACCAGTAAGGAAACTCCAAACCTCTCAGACAAATTCACAAGAAGAAACATACAAAGGAACCAAAGATGAGGATATACTTAGCTTTTCTGTTTCAGGTTCTGTACTAGTCTTCCCTAACTGCTCTCAAGAGATCTAGTATTTGTTGTGCAAAGCCAAGGACAACTGAATGACAATTTATACTTTAGAAAATATTTTAATTGCCAGCAGGCAGAATTAGACAAAGTAGTTTGGAAATACATTTTTTGGTTGACACTAAACTACTTGGTTCTTAGATCGGTGTGGTTTGTTGGCAAACACCAGAAAGTGTCAACAATTACATGAACTTCTATGTGCATTTTATCCTTTTATGTCTGTGTATTATATGCTGTATGTGTTTGTATTTAACAGCTTATCTGGATTGTCCTAATATAACAAACTCTACCTCCCTTGGGTTTCAGGCAGATTAAAAAAGGCTAAACATTTGCAAATATTTGACGTGCAGGTCGTACTACATGGTTACCGTAACAAAAAAAAAAAGTACTGTTGCCATTCGTCCCCATTCCCCCCATATATGATATACATACAGCGTACTATATGTGATATGCTAAATAAATTCTGAACACACGTTAAAATGATGCCGGCCTCTCCCAAAGCCCCCGTTCTTGCTGTTCCTCATCAATGCTTTCTGCTGAAACATACAATTTGCAATATGCAGTTAATGAGTTGTTGAAGGCTGAGAATGAATCCCATTCTAGCAGTAATTGTGTAAGGTTTCCCAAGGGGGGCGAGTGTGTGTGTGTCTGTGTGTGTGTGTGTGTGTGTGTGTGTGTGGGCATGAAAGTTTTTGCATGTATGTGTGTGTGTATGTTCTGACTGTGTGTATTCCTATCTGTGTGTGCATGCCCATATAAGTGTGTGAGTGTGTGTGTGTGTGTGTGTGTGTGTGTGTGTGTGTGTGTTTGTCAGGGGAAACAGAAGCGTCTTTAATCTTCATTTGATGACTCTCACTCAGAGCAGGGAGGCTGAAAACACTAAGTAAAAAAGAGAGAAAGAGAGAAAGAAAGTAGGATGAACAGATGGAAACGGAGAGTAATGGAAAAAGAACAACAGATAAAACATTGCGGAGGGCAGAGTGAGGAGAAATACAGACGGAGGGAGAGGAAGAGGAGTGAGAAACCTCTCCATGATTGTGAGGAAGATGTTGAGGAGATCTCACCAGGAAGAGAGCCAGAGAGGGAAGAGCTGTTTTCACACAGACCTACTTCTGTCAGTCAGTCGAATGTCACTGAACATTTAGCGAGAAGCTGCTGACACACACACACACACATACACACACACACACACACTCCACTAATACTTGGTAGACAACAACAAATATAAGAAGAAAGAAAAACATTAAAATTGTGAGCTTTTTGTGTAGGAGTGGGGATCAAACAATTCCTGGAGAAAGCCTCTAAATTTAGCATTTTAAATTTTAACAATGATGTACAGCATGACAGCATGTGTGTGTCTGTGTGTGTGCAAACCATATGTGTGTGTTTGTGTTTTGAAGTTTACTATGACAGTGAAAGGTTGGGAGCTCATCATCCTTGACAAGAAAGACATGCTACATCTCCTGTAGGATTTTATGTACACACACACACACACACACAAACAAAAAATCATAAGCACTCCAATGCACACACAAACACTTTCACATTCCAGCACACCTTATCTGCCCCAGCAGTGTTGACTGACACTCTCCACTTGAGGAGATTAAGTGTGCTCATGCTGTGTCGGCACAGCTTGACGTCCATTTATCCTCAAAACTCATATGAAGCGTCTCCGTGAGCTCCGTGTCAACCACGTGCACACACTACCCACCATGTGCACATTCCCCAGTTTCACTGTACACACCTGCTACTTTATTATCACTGCTGTCATTGGAGAAAATAAAGTATTGCTTTTCTTCCCACTGGAATCCGACGTTTTCATGGTCATTTGTGTGTGTGACTTGTTTCTTGGGACCGTCGGGGCTGTGAAACTGGGTGAAAACCGCCACTGTAGATTTTCAGAAAATGAGGATTCTTTTCTTTGCTTTGTAGGTATGTGATTTTCATCCAACATCAGCTGTATGCTGTTTAATTGCCACACAGAGAGAAGGAGCCTGTGGCGTTTGTGGTTCCAACAGCAGCAGATTTAACCAACACACTATAAATACACACAGGCCATCTGGATACTTGCAGGGTACAGATAACTCGCTGGCAATTGCTGCTGGTCTCTCTTTATGCCTGTTAACATTAGTATATTATTATATATATATTTTTACCATTTTACAGTCCGCTGAGCTAATGATGGGGCCACGGTGGGCTACACGAGGAGCCCTCATGGGACAAACTGAGCATGTAAGGGCCCAATTTGGTTATACTGTATATAACAACTTCTTTTCTACTATTTGGTTTCTGGTTTTAAAAGTGATATCCCAGGTAGCCGGCCAAGTCGTGTTGATGGCAGCTGTGTTGGCTCTCTTGGATGTGTCCTGGCATCAGTAGACCAAATGTGAGATGGTTCTGGCAAAGGTTGGATTACCAACCAGTCAAAGGGGACAACTGTACTGGGTTCACTTTGTGTCATTCGGTTTTTGGTCATTTTATTACTTGCTAATTTGCTAACATAAAATATCAATCGGGTGCCACATTATTACGTAATCTTCTAGAGGGGTCCTGTGTCACAATATAACCTTAAAATATCTAGTTTATGTTGTGCTCAAAAGTTGCATAGCCTTAAATGAAGTCCTGTTTTATTAAATTACCCCAAACTAACTGACATAGAGAGAACCTGGGGCTGGTTTCTGTTTCTCTGGGCAAAATGTAATGAAGCTGCCATCTATCGTGTGCCGTGTGAACTGTACATGATGGGAACTTGGAGGCAACAGGAGGCCCAACAACGCATTTGTCCAAGGGTCCTGAACAGGTTTATCCAGCCGCAGTTCTAGCCCATACACTGTATGTCCACCTGATTTGGAGGTGGAGAATCGGATCCAGTTAGCAGCATTGTTGCAGATTCTGGCCAGATTTAAACCACTGCTGGGCTGAGCATATTTGCCTACCTGGAATTCCTTTACAGTCGCACTCTGCATCCTTGTTGGCTTCAGTGTGGACAGGTTTCCTTCCTCTGCTGCCTCTCTGAAACATCACACAATGTAGAGGACCGTCGCATCATGTCAGCTGCAAACTCTGAGGACAAAACATAAAAACGTGTTTACCATAAGATAAATTTGATTTCACAATAACATAAAATCAAATAATGGACTTGTTGCGATGAGGCATTTACTCTGTACTGCAGAAAACTGACAAATACCTCTTTTAATTTTTTACCAAACTGACAGTTCTTAAACCTGCACGGAACCCAGATCATGAGCACCGCTATGTATCCAGGTCAGAAAACCAGGAAGACAGAGGCTTTTCCTAAGTACTTGCTTCGTGTTAAAGGGGTGTCACACATGATGGAGGGAAGGTTTGAGAGAAAGAAGGAGAGGGGGCAACGTGTGTGGAGAGGGGTGAGGTTGGTGAAGGGCGTTCCTGGGGCAGAATGATGAAAGGACCCTTCGAAGGACAGATGGGAATGAGATTCCCCAATCAATAACATCCAAGGGTGTTTTGTTACCAACGCATACAGCGAGGAGCCCACGTTCGATACTCCTCACCTGACTGCTCGGACACAAGACCGCTCACACACACACACACACACACACACACACTCACTCTTTTTTCTGCGCTTTTCTCTTCCTTTCTTCTCTCAGTCACACTTTTTCACACTTTGTGACATTTTATTTGACAGTGGGAAACACCACAGTTCTCAAAACTGTTCACTTACAGTACAAAGTGAGAAGCTGCCCAGGACCCCAGTACCCCAGGACCCCAGACCCCCACTGGCCCCAAAGGCCTCATGTTCATTTGTCACTTGTGTTAACAACAAGAAATGTTGTTAGACCATTTAATCACAACAGCAGCTACCTTATAATATGAAACAGTGGATGTTAGTGTAGATGATTTCAACTCGAGTTTATAGCGTCAGTTTTTAGTTATTTTAACACTGGTAACTTTATTACTGCGACAACACTGTTGTTGGTGAGTCAGCAAAGCTGTAAAATCTGAGTTCATACAATAGCCCAACAAGCCAGTATTTATTTATTTTGTTTATTTATTTATCACTTGTACTGTGAGTTTACTGGGCTGTAAGAGTCAAGACTCTAAATTCAGTGCAGAATGTGCACAATTGCTTTTGTTGCTATGTTGGTTTGTTTTTGCTGTTATCTATTTGTTATTCTGACAGTAAACCAAACAGCGGCTCCGAAAATGAAAATGAGTTTTATGTATGGAGTAATAACCTAAATGGAGTTCTCTCTCTCTCTCTCTCTCTCTCTGCACAGCTCTGGGAGCCTGTGGCCATTTATCTGCCAGTGTCTAATTATTCATTAGTGAACACAGAGAAAGAAGCATGGAAAACATAGTTGTGCATTCACTGCAGCAGACCAGCATTACTCTCTGAACTGATGCCCCTGCCTCCTCCTTCCCTTCTTTCACACACTCTACTGATTCAGTTTTAGCTGGATTTCCACACACTGGGGCCACAGGGGTCAAGGATCTAACATCTGTCTAAATAAAATGTGTTGTAGATGTAGTGCACTGTGATGAAATTACTAGCAAAGCCATGAATTACATTCAGTCAGTTCAGCCAATATCTCCAAATATGAAGGCTAAGACATATTTAATGCAAACCAGGGTG
This sequence comes from Maccullochella peelii, assembly GCA_002120245.1. Classification (NCBI taxonomy): domain Eukaryota; kingdom Metazoa; phylum Chordata; class Actinopteri; order Centrarchiformes; family Percichthyidae; genus Maccullochella; species Maccullochella peelii. The sequence continues at coordinate 67,452 of LKNJ01000057.1, read as the reverse complement.
TTTACCTTCATGTGTTGCTGCCTGCTGTTGGAAACAGTTTTGACCACACCATAACAGACAAGACAAACACTCTTGAATCTGCTTAATTAGGCTGAAACAAGGCTAATCATGTTCAGGTTTGGCAGAGGGGCTGCAAGGCTCCTACTCAGTGCTTTGCACCCAAGTGGCCAGCAGAGGACGCTGTATGGACTGTACGCTGCAAATCAAAATCCAAGCCAGCACGTGAAGTGTGTACACACATATAAAAATAAAAGGTGGTCTTGCTTATAAAGATTGTGTCGAAATCAATTTAACTGAAACAAAAATGAAACACAAGAAAACAGTGGGTTGATTTCAAACTGAAAATATAACCTGTACAGATGATGGTTCAGATTTGGGATTTTAGATTGTGTTTAATACTCCAATGACCCATTAATGCATGCAGCTATATGGTTCCACTGTCCTATATGTTGGCTCTTACATGTGTCTGTCATGTACAACATTTTATAGCAGATGCTATTTGCTAGACAAGACTGTCATCTAGTGGTGCTGTCTGCGTTACACACAACCGCCTGAATATGAGGGGAGTCAACATCTTCCACATGAGCAGCATACACAGTAGAATGAGCTGTTTATTTCTACTGTCGCACAGCTGATTGAGTTCAGGGCTATACCTATTATGCTCTCTTTGTTCAGGTCTATCTGTTTCTACCGCTCAACCAATCAGCGTTAAATATTGAATTAGCGCCACAAAGCAATAGCGGTTAGACAATCTGCTTGGTACTGACATTGGGTGACCTGCAGATGGCGCCACTGCTCTTTGGAAATGATCAGCTTTCTCTGGAGGCAGTGAAATCCCTGAATGGATGGAGAAGGTTGTTGGCAGAGGCTCAACCCAGTGGGTCATCTGTATACCGGTATAACCAGCTATGGCATCCAGTCGGACATCAGTATTAACAGAACAATGTTATTTTAAGGGGGGGATTCATACAGGATTTGTAGGATTCCCCAAAAAATGTAAAAATGTTCGGTCGGTTTCTTCTCCACCATAACCCTATACGGTCTGAATATTCCCTCGTGATACCCAGTTATGCAGGATTTTACACTTTAGATTTGGTTTTATGTTAAAATAAATAAAGCTTTCGCTCTAAACGAAAAATCGGCCTAAATTTGAATTCCTTCACCAGTCTCATTGTCTTACACTGATATGAACGAGCTCTTTAATTTTACGTTTTATTAGGAGATTGCCGTTAGGCTTATGGTAGCTATTGTATTTGATTTGTAACTGAACTACTTTATAACTAGGCTAGTTTATCTAATTTGATAATTAAGAATGTATCTAATAATTGGATTTAGTGAAAAACTAAAGTGATGTACAAACCAAAAAAAGGCCTCAGGACGCCCATCAACAGAAACTGCTACTACAGCCGCTGTAATCTGTAATCTGTAATCTATAATACTGCAGCATCAGGCGTGTTCTTCAGAGGAAGAAGAGGGGAAATAAACACTGTCTGTCTCTCTCTCTCTGTATGTCTCACCTTAAAAAGACATTTATAAAACGTGGACAGTTCTTTTATGAAAGGTGTTAGTGCCAAAGCAAACACACTCTCACACTTACACAAATGAAAGTGAAATGTGTGTAATGTGTGTAATGTGTGTAATGTGCGGATTCGCTCAGGTTCAAGTCATCCGCGTGCTGTTGACAGTGTTACAAAAAAATCAAAATATATCAGTGAGTTTTAGGTTTGTCTGCTTTATATAGATTCTGTAGAATGCAGATCCTATTTTATTTAGCACAGCAAGAACAACCATAAACTACAGCTGCAGTCAGTGGATTAATGTATGTGCATTTTTTGAGAAAAATATCTATCTCCTTATTTTAGTCTCAAAATTATTTAATTATCTTAAACGCATGCTACCATTCCCTTCATGATTCATCAGTAAACACCTGCCAGCTGCAGGCCTTTGTGGGCTGGATTTGCTGTCTGAAGGGATTGTAGTGTTTTGTTCAGAAAGTGTTCAGGTGCAGAAACAAGAGATTTACCTGCCAGAGGCCTAAATATCTGACACATCCAGAAGGTTTTCAGTTTATGCATGGAGGCCGTTACAACACGCCTCGAGTTTTTAATATGGCCTTTACAAGTGAAAATGTGTTACACGTGACTGGTATATGCAGTTTCAACACTAAATAATCATACTTTTCCACTTTCTTTAAAATAACATTTATTTCCAGCATATTCATACAATGTGACAGCACAGCTTGTAACATTTGAAGAGGAACTGACTTGATCCAGCACTTTGTCACAAAATATTTGAGCTGACTAATGGATAGATAAATGAAAAGTCAAATATAGCATAGCATTTCATATTACCAAATGCAATATATAATACAGGCAGTTGGAAACGAACTATAAAAAAAGTGAGATAAGTGAAATAATACATAAGAAAAAAAGGGATGGCATTTACACATCATTAGTTCAACTTTTACATCAGGAAATAGCGTTAACATCCGTAAGCTACATGTTATAATAACTTAACTTTGCCTCATTTCATATTCCATGTGTGTGAGAGAAATGCATATTTAAAGTTTGATTTTGAAAATGTATATTCAGTTTCACCAACCAGCTGAAAAATTGGATGGACTTTAAAAAGTCAAAACTCTCATAAATCATTTCTTGGCTACTTTATTTTATTTTAAATCCTGCAGAACTGACAGCTTGATCGTGATTTATTTTGGAATCTATAAATATCTTTTCAGCTTCACGTGATTTTATTGATGGAATAATCAGGTTCATACGTGGGGAATGCCATCCAAACGTTTGTAGTCAAACATATAAAATTATTTTTGAAAATTACACATAAGTGAGTTTAGTTTTTTTCCCCTCAGACCATTTGACTACAAGCCAGATAATCATATTATGTACAGCAGCCTGTAGCCAAAACACATCACAGATTTTCGCCAGAACATTCAACACTTGTGGCTACAAATACAATGGAGTGTGTCTCTGTGGTCAGTCCGCCAGCCTCACTGTTTTTCCGGCGTGTTGTTGACCAAAGGCCCGTACAGGCCGCTGGCATAGCCTTGCTCCTTGTGTAACATTGTCCTGTCCCTTATCAGGTCGCTAAAGGCATAGTCCATCGGGGGTCTAAAGCCCAGAGTGGGCATCAATCCGGTGGTGGAGTAGGGCGTCATGAAAGCCAGTCCCCTGCTGTGCGCAGAGTAGGCCAGCCTCAGCGGGTTCAGTCCCAGGTGGGTGCCCAGAGGATAGGTGCTGGGGTCGGCGCCGAAGTGCGGGGCATTTGGCTGGAGAGGTGAAAACGCAGAGCGGTTACTGAGCGTCATGGCTCCGGGTAACATGGGCCTCGTCGGGGCGGTTGTGGAGGCGGAGGACGGCGGAGCCTGCTGCGCGTTTTGGAGCATCCTCTCGGCCGTCCACGTCTCCTCTGGCCCGGACTTGTTGGGGCCCTGAGCGCCGCTGTTGTTGAGGATCTGCTCGATGGCCTGCACCACGTTCTTACCGCAGCCTTGCAGGACGAGCTCCAGGACGCTCCGTTTGTGGCTGGGGAACACTCGGGTCAGGATGTCGATGGCGTTCATGTGCCGGGAGGCCGCAGAGGAAGGGGAGGGCTCCTGCTCGTCCTTGTCGGTCTCAGAGCCGGAATCAGAGCCGAGGGAGCTGACTGACCCTGGAGTTTCCCCTCCGTCTTTTAAAGGCTTGGAGACCGGCGAGCTGATGAAAGACTCGCTGTCTCCGTTCTCTGAACCCGAGCCTCCATGTCGGCCGTCTGGAGACGAGATGCCCGGGGCTGAGTCACTTTCGGTGGACGCCGGTTTCCCCGCAGTCTGCTGAGTGGTGACGGATCCGGACAGCTGGCTCTTTGGAAACAGCTCATACTTCTGGATACTTGAATCTGTTGACACAAGAATATCAGAATTATTCAGAATATCACAGTGTGTAAGATGGGGGACAAAATGTACCAACCTATGAATGTTACAGGAAGTCTAACCAGTGAATTAGTCGAAAGTCAGGAAATAAAAACGAAATCACACAGGCCTTTAAAGAGGTTTTAACACGTGTCTCTTAAACATTAATACCGAACCATCAAATACAGCTGTCACACTGGGCCAGTCTCAACGTAAAATACCCGATAAATGCACCATAGTTTAATATTAATATGCCAACCGTAAATCACTATTCTAAGTAGCTTGGAACGACCGTTGTGTGTCGCAACCGCATTGCTGCAACCTCACCAAAATCGGCCTATAGGCCTACAGTTCCTAATATAAATGGACGGAATCGTTAATAATATCTAGGCCTACACATATTAGATAGCCCATTCTAAATTAACTTCATATGTTACTGCTGCTTTGTACTTGTGTCACTCAAGCACGCGTTTTACATGTTTCACTTCTCTGCCGGCTCTAAAATAACCGAGAACTGCACTTTTTATAGTCTTTGAATGCGTACAGCTGCGCCACTCACCTGAGTTACTCTCGCTGCTGACAGAGCCAAACACCTCGTAGTTTGGACGCGGTGGGATGATGCCGTTGGCGGCGGCCAGGGCGAGTCCCTCTGCGGTGCCGTAGAGCAGCTGCAGCTCTCGGGCTTCGTTCTCCTCCTGCGCCTGCTGCCGCCGCAGCGCCACTTGAGCCGCCATCACACGCTGCCTCTCTGCGATCAAGGTGCACTTGGCGCACATACAGTCCTTCCAGCGGCAGTAGCGCTTGTGGCCCTTCAGCGCGGAAACCACGCCGTGGTTCCTGCAGCGGGCGCACTTCGGGGTGCGCGGATACTTGTCCGCGGTGCGCAGGAGGATCGGAGGGCCGCGCAGCAGGTTGCTGGCCATGGACACCGGGATGGAGGCTGCTGCTGCTGCGGCCGCTGCTGCTGCCGCTCCTGGGTGGACTTGAGAGGCAGAGGAGACTGTGGGGAGCTCCGGTCTCAGATCCATGCCCTTGTTCCTCACTGATGGAAGCTAACTAAACTATAAACAAGAAAACGGCGATGTTCTGAACGATCTGTTTGAGTTAAACTATATTGAGCCGGTTACATCTGCTCAGCGGTTCTCAACATCTCTGGGCAACAGGTGAAGTCAACGATGTTTGTCTACTGACGAGGTTATCACGCACAAAAATCTATGATCGAAACTCTGATCAAGGAGTCTGGCGAAGAAGCAAAAACATGAAGAAACTGTCGACTTTAAATCCGGAAAGAGCAGGAGCCTGGAGGAGCGATCATTCCTCCCCGATAGAAAGTTAAAACTGTCCAGGAGGAGCCGAGGTTGTTACTCGCCGCAGCCTGAGACACTAACTTCCTCCAGAGATTGTCAGTGGATACAGATCCCTCTCTCCCCCTCTCTATTGTTGCTCCTACGTTTTCATTAGACAAATTTGACAACAATGTGGCGTCTGTCATTGGCCAAAGGGGGAAGGAGCAATCTGATTGGCTTGCCTCTTTTTTCAACTGTGTCCACCTGAGTTCTTCTTCCAAATATCAAGTGTTAAGAATCTGAAGGGAGTTCCCGGAAAGCTAAAATCGATGCTGTGTATTTCCAAAAAAGAATTTTATAGATTTAAAGCAATAGCCTGTGTTATTCCACTTATTCAGCTGTATCATATGACGATATGCTGCCAAATAGGATATTAAAATATATATATAGTAGCCCTAAAATGAAGGGACATTTTCATCTCTTCCAAGAACTTTCTGTATATTTCTCAAGAAATGTTTTGTATCATTTGGCGACATGATTCTTGGGGTATTAAGTCTCCAGCCTTAGATGTGTTTACGCTGCTAATTACAGACTAGTTTAAGATGTCCCCCAAATAAAGATGATGCGTGACTGTAATCTCACCAGCCTGGAAGGTAAGTAGGCTATGATTTATTTTATTGATTCAAGAAGAGGCTAAATTTGATCTGTCAGGGGGGGAAAAGTCTGTATTTGCAGAGAGGTATTGACTGCAGAAAGTGAAACTATCGATGATGCTAAATGGTTAAGGTGCACGGTTCACTCGGCTACAGGCGAACTGCGGAGTGTTTAACCCTGTCCAAATTATAACCTCGTATGTAACGACATTTATTTGAAATTTTAATTTATATAGCAGTTTAAATTTGTTTCATGAACTCTATTTAAGAGGAAAAAAAATCTACCTAACCACACAACCTACGTTTCGTTTATACTCTAGGCTATATCCATAATATAGCCTATATATAGGACAATTATTTAATTTAGGCTATATATTATTTTGGATCTATCCTAAATTAAATAATTTCGTTGAATGGAGTCATGGAACAAATGAGCATGCCAAACCAAAGCTTTTCTGTGTCTTTATTTCGTTTTTCAAATGTAATGTGACAACATCTCAGATGAGGATCTATAATAACGATTATTCGCTTTGACACATTTTCAAGAACGCTTAAAAGAATTGTTGCTCATTTGTCGATATTCATCTAATCAGTGTAACACGCCGTGCCGCGCGCCATTTGATTTTTTTTAAACCAGTGTGTTTGTTGTCCGTACTCTTCATGTTTTGTGCATGATGGTACAAGTTTAATGATCAAATTAATTACAGAAATAAAACAAAAACATTTCACATTTTTAATTGTTTGGTTTTTGTTTTACAAAACTCATTTTTACACGCAGACTCCTCGAAATAATTGTTATTGTTAATGCTATAATTATGCAGGTCTATAGTTAATATTAGGCTATATATTTATTCTCAGATTAACTTTTATAATTATTAATTCTAAGTTAAACATATAGGCTACGTTGTACAGCCTATACAACAATTAAAATGAGAAATTTCTAAAATTAGAAAAATGGAATAAATTATTATTTTTTATTGTTATTATTATTATTTTAAAATAAGTCTAATTAAAGAATAATTAAATTAAGTTGCTGTCTACACGTTAGAATTATTTATTTTAATAATATAATAAGTTCTTCTACTTCAGTATTGGAGAGGTTGTGTGCGACTGAAGAAGAAGAAGAAGAGCTTTCTGTCTGTCTCCAATTTCTCTCTTTTATGTCTTTATTTTTCATTCGTACATTTCTAACTTTATCAGCGTGAAAGAAAAATAACAGGATTTACAAATCATTCCCTGTGTCTTATCATTAAATGCTATAAAATTAGCGTTTTGCACTGGGTGACTAACGATAATACTGTAATGCTTCCGGAGATTTAAGGAGTCCACGACGCGCAGAGCTACAAAAGGGCAACTCGCGCAAAACCACCTGCTTCCTCACCTGCTCACTCAGGAGATAATTCATGCAGCTATTTGAATTCAGATTAAAAAGTTATAGATGTTTTTGAAATCAACAATTGTCAGTCCCTTGGAGGATGATAACAACAGTCTTAGTGAAGAAGAAGAACAACTTGAAGCTGATGAAGAAAGAAATGGCTGCTCGGTGCGCAGCAGTGAGTGTGTGTGCAGCCCTGCCTCTCTCCCCCTCCCAGGCTCATTGTTTACTTTCTGAATCACTGTAAGCAAATGCCATCTGTTTCCCTCGCTGCTGTCATCTGCACCTTAATTACCTAGCCAACAGGCTAATAGAGACGATATTAAAACTACATCTTTTTGACATTCAAAGTAATTATCTGCATGGGCGACGATCTCACTCGGATGGAAATTGCCCGTCCCCGCATGGCGGAGCGATAGTTGCAAACTGCAGAGAAGGCCCGGCGCTCATTGGAGAGATTATAGCTGCATACTTTCACCTCAGGATGAATGATTTAAAAATAAAACAGCCTGCACTTCTCATTAAAGTCTGGCTGCTCAGTGTGTTTGAGCCGAGACAAAACAAAAGAGAACAGTTGAAGACAATTGAATTAGAGTTCCTAGAGGAAAACATTATCATCAGTTCCCACTTTTGATAAGTGTATTTTAAATGACAATTACTTGGATTTGACACGTGTTTATTGAGCTATATTTTTTCACAGAGAACTAATACGGCTCTGTCTTTAATATTATCACAAATTAATTAATTCTAAAGGGTGTCCTACTCACTTAAATAACCGGCTCTGGTTTAACGATCACTGATTTCATCCAAGGCGTGCAAACTTTTATCATTTTAGTTTGGCTAATCCCAACGGAAAGTTCATTTCTGAAAAATATGCATTATGATAGGGATTAAGTTCACTATTATTCCTCCTGGACCAATTAAAAATGCCCCCCGCGCAATTAAAAGTGACTGTGAGCACTTAGAAAATCCAACATTCTTTTAACCACTTCATTAGGCCTATGCATAAAAAAAAAACCATGCGATGCTTTCATTTCTTTCACGAAGGCTACAGACGAGTGGGTTTTAACACCCTTTTAAGATCACAACAAAGGCCATGCTTGACCCAACATATGTAGCAGCATGTTTCCGCTGCCCCTGCACCCCGGTGCGGCTTTCTAGCGGCCTCTCCCACTGCCGCTGCCCCGCCTGCAGCCCGGCTGGGCCCGGATCCCCTCCCGCGCTCTCCCGCTGCAGCAGCCGGCTCTGTCACACAGAGGCAGAGGTTAGAGTAGCAGTTAGACAAGGGGCCGCGGAGAAAAGAAACGCACGGGGTTTTTCACACAAGTATTTACACGCTTGACGGGCACACCGAGTAGGACCCGGGCTTATGGACAAGAGGCTGTTAACCTGCCACTTCACACCAGCTCCACTGCGCCGGGGACATGGACCAAGCAATGCATTCCTTTAAGGGCAGAGTCAGGGGAGCAGTGTAGGGTGGGGGACACATAAAACACATTGTTGAGGACGTTTATAACCTGCTTTCTTTACGCTGACATACAACTGTAACATCAGTGACAGCTTTGAAAAAAAATAGTGTTGATTTTTTAAAATCACATTGGGAGATATTGAGCTTATGGGGGCCGTAATGTGCAGACTATTATTATCAAATAATTTCACGTGAGGTCTGCAATTAGTCAGTATCAACATTTACACTAATTAATGAGAATAACTGCATGTAACACCAGAACGTTAAAATTCTCCAGTACAAGATCCTGTATTCAAAATGTAAGTAAAATTACAAAACTATTATCAGCAAAATGTGGCTACTTAAAATATCAAAAGTAATAAGTGAGCACTCATTATGAAAACAAATCGCACCTGTGAGAGTATATATTATATTACTGGATTGTGAATACAATATAAAGTGTGTAAGCATCGTTTTAATGTTGCTTTTGGTTGAGTTGGAGCTCATTTTAACTACTTTATGTACTGTTGGTTATAGTTTGATCTATAACAATCCATCATGTTTTATAATATTATATAAAAATCAACACCTGCCATAAAGGTAGTGCAGTAAAAAAAGAAGCATGAAATGGAAATACGAGTCAAAGCTGCACTTGAGTACAGTACTTGAGTAAATGTAGCCTAGTTACATGCCACCACTGGAGAATAAACTCAGGAGGCACTACAGTAAGAGAGTGTCACAAAGTCACAAAGACAAACAGCTAAATTTCAGCAGGCTTGGCTGTGAGAGGCCATGTGCTGCAAACACTTGAGCTGAAGAGGCAGAGAGAGGTCTCTCAAGCATCACTCTTCACCCGCTAGAATAACACTTATTTGTAAATGGGGGATAACCCTGCCATGGCGTATGAATATTTTCAAGATTTGAAGGGTCCCTCTCTGCCAAAGCTGTTGGCCAGCACTCAGGCAATCTCTCTCTCTCTCACACACACACACACACACACACACACACACACACACACAGAAAATACCGTTTTTGCGCCCCCGAGGTAGGTTGGCAGGGATTATCTTTGTTTAATGAATGGGCTACAAGTGTTCATCAACACAGCGAGATTATTGGGCTGTCTCGCTCTCCCTTCTGCAAGCCCTATAGTGGCATATAACTCCAGTGTGTGTGTGTGTGTGTGTGTGTGTGTTTGTGCGTGATAGAGAGAAGAAAAAAAGACAGAGACAGACCTACACACTGCAGCCAATTAAAATGCACTCTCCCCTGCTCTATCCCTCCACATCTGCCTCCTTTTCTCCACCAACGAATGGCGCAGAAAAGAAGGAAGCTCATGAATAGGCGCTCATTGAGATCACAGATGGAGTATGGCTTTCTTTTTGCTAGAAATTTGAGAAACACCATTGTCCCCAATCAAAACTCAATGTGTTCGCCTACAATGGTGCCGGCTTTGAGCACCGCCGCTTCAATTGGCCTTGTTTTTGAAACTTGAAGTGTTCAGCACAAAGACTTGGCCCTCCTAGATGTCACCACCGCTTCGCTTCAGTGTGTGTGTGTGTGTGTGTGTGTGTGTGTGTGTGTGTGTGTCTACGTGCGCTCAGAAAGAGGAAAAAAAAAACACAATTAATATGAAGCTGTAATTACTCCCCTTCACGCCACTGCACCCATTCAGGACCCCACTGGCCCATTTATTGCTTTATCCCATGCGGCTGATAATCCGAATACCACAGGTTTTTATAAGTCCTCTGCAGCGCTGTAAGGAGACAGATCTGAGGTAAGAGTGAGGAACATGACTATAAATGAACTGAGCAACCAGCGCACAGAGGCCGAGGGCTGCACCGATATCACGGTTATAGGCAAGAGACGTTAACAATAATATATTATGAACCTTTTGTTGGTCTTATTTGTTTTAATTATTATTATTATTATTTAGTTATTTATAGTTCCGGACGTTATCAGCGCATTCATACTTAGTAACAGGCCTCACTGACTGGTCACAGCTGGTATTTTAATGTACTTTTCTGCCAAACTTAAGATTAATTAAAGGGAATAAGCCTTTATGAATACATTAATTCATATGAAATTATAGCTAGGCTAGGCTATATACCTATTAACAAAATTAATATTTGCCATTTACAGATTCACACGTGAAAAATGAAAACAATTAGCTTATTTAGATTATTATTTGTTACATTGCTACATTAATGTAGCCTAACATTTGGTTTGTTAAATATTTCGAAAGGAGCTTTTACTTTTAATTATTATTATTATTATTATTATTATTATTATTATTATTATTTTTATAGCTCTTTTAAACAAGTCTTTAATGAGACACAGCAGAGGTGCAGCTGTTCTGCATCAGCGCCCCCTGGTACAGTCCGCAGCAGCTGCAGCGGTTTCACTGCAGATGAGGGGGCGAAAACGCCGCTTCGCATTAAAAGACGCGGTGTGAAAAGAAAGAAGGGTTTGGATATTTTGGAATTACTTCAAGTCCAAATAACAAAATGTGTTCATGGACACTACTGAATATAATCAACGCATTTTCTTTCTGATTTCCAGATGGTTTTAAAGAGCGCATAAAATTACTTAATGACAATATTGTCAGTACAGCAGCAGCACCCTAAAAAGGCGTCAGCTAAGCCTATAGCCAGATGCATTTTTCATTGCAGACTGAAATTCTTACATGAGATGTATTTTTGGTCTGACTGTTATGCATGAAAAGCAGGAGACCAAACCATAACCACGACAATTTAAGATTTAAGTTAAACAAAAAAATAAATGGCAGCGTTTTCTTATGAATTGAAAAATACAAATTCAAAGCATATAATGCACATGAAAACATGATTTCCGTTGAAAGAAAAAACAATAAGAAAAGAAGAAAATGAGTGGTTTCACTAAAACGACGTTTGATGGATTCAAAAGAATGTGGCTGCACGTGGTCTAAGATGTCAGTAAATCCTGATTTTTTTTTTTTTTTTGCCAGTTTGTTTTGAATGAGCAATAACACTGACAGCAGACAGCAAGAGAATCCACAGGTCTGCTGCATGGCCGGTCAAAGCTTATTTACTTCAGTAAAGGCTGCACATGTCTCTTATTAAAAGATGTTAACCCAATAAAATGTATTGACCTCCAGAGCTCGTGACAGCACTGACACACCAGGTGAAAATTGACTGCTATATAGCTCTGCTAAAACTGACATGCTGAGAATATATTAGAAGAAATAATAAAAAGTTGAATTAATAGTATAAAGTAATTAGAACAGAAGGTATAATTCAATCATGTTTTTTCCTGTTAGTTATTTGTTTATTGCTATTGCCTGTATATTTCCTCAGTTTCACCAGCTCCATGGAGTAAAAGGAATTCATTTTTTTAAAATTTCAGTTTATTTGTTTAGGGGAAAAAACTGCTCTCTTGAAATAAGTGTACACGTTAAAGCACTGAAAAAGGATCTGGACCATTTAGGCTTTTAAGAATTTAGACCCATTTCAAAGCCAGATTTTTTTAATCAGATTGGTTACATGCCTTCAAGGAAAACGTGTTTTGTTTTTTTTCCAAGATAAAAACCAAAGTCTTTCCATGTCTATTGTGTCATTAACAAACAGTACTGTGAACAGAGAGAGACAGGGAGGGAGAGATGACCCTCCTTTTGTGCCCACCCAACAGTTTAAGCTGCATAGATTCTGTTTCTTTGGGCAGGGCCGGCGTCTCTGAGAAAGTAAACTTGGGGTGACCCTCCAGGTTAGGCCAGTCTGGGATACAAGCGGAGATCCTGTGATTCAGGGAGCCGCCATGCTCTGAGATCTCAGTGGGTCCCACTTCAAAAGGAGGGAGGAGAGATCACTTGTGGCAGGAATTTTGTTCCCTCGCCAGTGGGCTGCATTCTTGACCCCGGCGAAGCTGGTTAAACATCACGGACGCTTTCCTCTTTTGTCGCCAGAGAATCAAGACAGCAACCTGATGTTGCCACCACTGAATCTGTGGCAGGGAAGCCGACAGAGTAGGCTCATTACCACACAGACACTTTCTGGTCCCCCTGTGTCAGATTTAAGGGGTGCTGCTTAGAAGGCACTGATTAAGACATCCAGCCAACGTTTGACTGTGTCAAAAAAGACACCGGTCTAGACATTGATGAAGGAAAATAAACAAAATTATTGCAAGTCAAAGTTTTAAAAAATGTGAATCAATGTCTAAAGGCAATAATGATTTTTAAAGGATGTTTCATGCACTTAGGCTTCTTCAAAAAAGGGAAAATCAAATCAGATTAACTCTCATGAATATGTCAAAAATTGTAATTTAAATGAATTATTTACTTGAAACAGTGCTTCACTGCTTCCTTATGAGAAGAGGCCCAGAACAGATTACACCATCTCTACTGTGTGAAAGGAAATATTTTTGTATGTATTCAATCTTTGAATTCTAATAGGAGAAAGTACTAATTTAAAACCCTGTTACACAACTGTCATACTTCTTTCCCTCACACAGTTAAGAACCTGATGACTTTTTTTCCCCAGTGAAACAAAAACAACTGATGACAAGTTTGGTCAGGTATAAGAGAGGAATATCATTATGTCTCATTGGCATTTCCGACCCTATCACCATCATCAGCTGCAGTGGTACAAAGGAACATGCCTGTGCACATTACATTCAAAAAGCTGCGTGATAGAAACTGTAATCTCACACTTGAGAGGAGCTGCACTATGTACACTGTTCCCCGAGGAGGACGCACTCTGACAGACGAGCAGAGATGCACCTGTCTTGTCTCCTGCATAAACGCACCCGGTTTCACGCTCACTAAGCTCCTTGCCCTGCTCTGACCTCGCCCTCGCCCCGAGCTGCACGTGTCTCTACGGCCAACACACATGCACACACACACACACACACACACGACTCTACAGCCAACTCATTGATCTATTTGTACCCTACATCTAAGTAATACAAATGTCATCCAGACATTTAACATTTGCCCTTAAAGCTTCAACAAAGTTCAGCATTTCCCTTGAACTAAACTGGGCTCTGACTCTCACTGGACAAATTCAAGGACTCCCCACTGACATTCAAGGTATTGTTTGGTAGAATTGAGGGACTCTACATTACCATGTTTTTGGGGACAGACAATGTACTTATCATTAACATTTGTCAAGTGAAGACATTATGGTCAAATCATTTTTTAACTGAAACAGCTCAGCTATAACTCACATTTCCATCACAGGGCGATTCCTCAGGACGGAAGTAGTCGAGTTGAGATAGAGAAACATTCATGCAGATTTGGCACAAGATTTAAATAGTGCTTTCTTGACGAACCATATGAAGCTTTTTAGCAGAAGTTCAGGCAGGACGATTAGTGTGATTTCCTCATGAAATCAGGAATAATTTTACTGGGTTACACCCTGTTTGCAGGGTTTTGTGTCAGCCAGTGGTCCTGGCAGCTGAAAGATCACAGAGGGATATCTGAAGTATGTTACCCGTTACGTCTTCTTGCTGCCTTTGCAGTGAACGCTGCTTCATCTCCTCCATCATTCCCACAGCCAGCCAGAGTCAAGGCCACGTCTACGGCTCCCCAGGGGGATCTCTGAAAAGGCTGCAAATTTGCCAGAATACATGGATTTCATGGACTGAGTCAATGCCAAAGATCTTTTAAAATTTTAAATCAGCTTTTTGCTTACTTGTGGAGAGATTCTTGATTGAAGTATAAAACTTTCAAGGCCTTGTTTTCAAGGTTTTACATCTTTTGGAGGCTCATGGGAAACCTAGATTTGACCAATAAATAACATTTTAGGTTTATATAGCCAAATGTTTTTAAAAATTTTAATTTCCTCTAGTGACAAATAGAAAGAGGATATTTTTCTCACACATTTTTGTCATACCTTGTTTCACAATGATGCTTAAACATTACCTGCTAAATTATTTTTAATAAACAGAGAAAGAGACTTGACAAGTCAAGAGAATTTGTCCTGCAGTGTTTCTCTCTCTCACTCACTCTCTCTGTCAGTGCCTTCAGCAACATCTCTTGTCTGGTCAAACCTGGGGAAATGTGGCTGGCTGAGCACATTAGCTCGACTCATTCCTTGCGTGAGAAAACAAGACGGCCACAGAGAAACTGACAAACACACTCACGTTTGAGGATGCTTATGTGATACACTCACCGTGTGTATTACAAAGTAGTCCCAGTTTTTTTTTTGTTTTTGTTTTTTTAAGTATAACTTGCATTAGCAGAGACAACTACATGGTAGAGTATGACCTTTTAAAACACTGAGTCTCCTATTTTCCAAAAAATAAACACCACAGGATTTGATGGCAGCACTCACAGAGAGATTCAGGAGATAATTGTCTATTTCACCCACAAGGATTAAGCTGAAGCTCGCAGAACTCCCATTTGAAACTAGACTAACTCAAAACAGCTTAAACAGACTTGGTTTCCTCCACTTGTTCAATCTAAATTCATCTAAAACAGTTCATAAAGAAGATTTAAACTACCCTGGGACTAAAAGGGGGTTTACATTGTTCCCCTAAAGAGACAGAGTTCAGTTTTGCGGTCACGTAAAGTGTTCTTTGCACTAAAAGAAGTCAGAGTCTATAAACCACTGAAGTTTGACCTGAGTAAGAGATTATAATTGCACTATGATTTAGGAAAGGCACATTGATTAATTTCACTGTTAAAAGCTGCTGTTTATGGAACATTTTAATATCAAATTAAAGACTCTCATCATTGTCTGACATTAACTTTCTTCTGTAATTTGTGTTTTTTGATTGATCTCTCCATTATCACACCACCAATCAATAATAATAATTTAAAAAATCCTATCCAAAGTCTTACAGATCATCAGCTCTTGATTTTGTTAATCACAGGCTACATTAATTAGAAATAAGCCATCTTCATTAAAGTAACTAAAATGATTCACGGCAACAATATTTAATTATATTTAATAATTCAACTTTTTTTTTTCCACCAGAAGAAATAAAGTTATATTACTCTATAAGGTTAGAATTTAAAACACATTGTAACTGATCACTGCTGTTTCCAAGATATAACTAATGTCCCATACAAACACTTAAGCAACTGAAAAAAGGAGAGATCAAACACCCTCCATTAATCTATTAAAAAGACAAAACTGTATCTGTCTTGAATAATTTAAGTTAAAAAAAATGTCTATACCATAAAAGACAAAAAAAATCCATAATCCATCTATGAAAAGTCAATTTGGTGCATCTCACTGAACCCCTGCCCAAATCTATTTCTATCCCACCTCAGTAGCGGGTTTTTTTCCCCTGTAGCAGTTTGTTTGTGACGCTCGCTCTGCTGGGGTTCTCAAACTTTGCCTTTAGCTGACAGAGGAGCCCTGCTACAGATGGAGGGCTAAGCCTGCGTGATCTCTCCTCGCTGAAGGCAGGAAATTAGCTGCGGTGTGGCTGATATTACCAGGTGGCGTGTGAGTTGGAATATTAAAACATTTGTTAAGAGAAGTATGCAAAAGGTCTGCCAGCGGTAGCAGAGATGTGAAGATGCATATCAAAACTTTGCTATCTGTAAAAACTGAAAATGGACAAACTGGGTAAGATTGGCACCGTGTTATCTTGATTGTAATCACACTGCGAGTTCCGTGATGTGTGAACCTCTCGTTTCGTCGCTCACAGCTCAGACATTAATAAGAAGTTGAACATCAATAGGAACACCAGGCATCATGACCTCTAGCAGCCAGTGTCACAGCCTTTGTGATTTACTTTTTTTGACGCAGACTTTGGTTTCTGGTGTCTCACCAGCTTAAAGCAACCAAGTCTCAAAGTTTGTAGAGACGATTTCATAGCTAATTAAGAAACCTCAGATTTGATGATGCTGAAATCTCTAACTCACATTTGTTAAAAGAAAAAAACCTAAATGTCAAAATGCTTTGCTAGATTTTCAATGGAATATGAACCCGCATTTATCCCGTAATACCCTCCAGAGGAATGATGATCTTCCATCTACTTCGCTAAAATAAAAATGCATGTGACCTTTATAACAAATCTTTGCACAACTTAAGACAAATTGTGTGTGTGTCATGACGTGTTTCAACAGATTTCTTGGGGCGAGACAAATTGATGTTCATATTCATATATTTTATATAATGTATATCAAACTAAAACTAATACAGCATCAAACTTAAAAAGGATCAAGAGAAAAAAAAAAGAAAAAAGAACTGAAAACTGAGCAATCCGTTGGCGTGTGGAGCAGTGGATGTTAAAACCAGGGGGAGCGGTGACTGAGGGGGCACTGCATATGTCCCATCACGTCTCATCCCCGCGGCAGACAGCGGACAGAGGGGTGCAGGAGTGGGAGATGGGGCAGGGAAGGGCAGGGAGGGGGTGGAAAGTGGACTTTGGGAAGGTTAAGGGAGTAAATACAGGTGGAGGAGACAGCCGAGACTTCTGCCGGGCAACATCTCTTCTTGCTTTTTAATTTTATTCCATTTTTTTTTAAGCATTTTTTTGATTTCAAACACAAAAACCATGTTCTAAAAAAGCAGCCTTGGTGTGTTGAATGTGGAAACAAGGGGAACAAGTCCATGTTTATTTATTTTTTCCTGTGACAAAGATTTGTCTACTCAGTCTCTCAATGCTGTTACCGTACTGTGTTGTGACAGAAAACCATGACACAGCAGTTGGGAACGTGAAGTTGTGAAGTGTGTGAGAGGAGTTGAGAGAGAGAGAGAGAGAGAGAGAGAGAGAGAGAGAGAGAGCGAGGGAGAGCGAGGGAGAGCGAGGGAGAGCGAGGGAGAGGGAGAGACACAGTCAGTTTGGGGGAGAGGTGAGTGTTTGGCTGTGTGCTTGTGATACTGCCTTCGCTCCTCTGTGCAACACGTGTACACTAGGCATTCATGTGCCACGACCAGGCCGAGGGCAGAGAAGCTTACTTGCACTTGTGTGTCACTGGATGTGCATGCCAGTGTGTCTATGTACGTCTGAAAGGATGGTTTTGTGTGTTGGTGTGTGTGTGTGTGTGTGTGTGTGTGTGTGTGTGTGTGTGTGTGTGCGTGTGTACTGTAGGCCCAGACTGGTAGGGCCCATGCACGGTGACTAGTGTGTGTCCAGCCAGTTCATCAGTCAGTCAGTTGGTCCTCTCAGCTATCAGAGGGCCAGTTCCTATTCTTTAGCCTCCAGGAAGAGCGTCTCCTGTGGAAACAACTTGGCCTCCAGCAGAGTTGACCCCGGTTCCAACTGGGTGATCTGAGAAGAGACAAGGCGGAGGGGAAGCAGAGGGAATATATTAGACCAGCGCCAATCAAATGGCTTAATGCTAGGGCTGCAAGTAACGATTGTTTTCATTAGACTAATTTGACATGTTTTATTCTCAACTAAACAATTAATAATTCTGTCAATAAAATGTCAGAAAATATTGAACTTCCCAGATCGCACACTGTCATCTTCAAATTGATTGTTTAGTTCAACCAACAGCCCATAGCTCAAAGATATTAAATCTACAACGATATGAAACAGAGAAAAACGGCAAATCCGCACATTTGAGGAGACAAAACCAGCAAATCTGGAACCAGCAAATGTTCAGTATTAAAAAATAAATAAATAAATAAATCATCAAATTTGTTGGCATACAATTTTCTGCCAATGGACTAATCCATCAATTGACGAACTGTTTCAGCACTACTTAACGTCTTACATTTTTGTCCTGTTTTGGCCTTCCATCCACACTGATCTGCCATTTTCCAAAACCGCAAGAGATCTTAACCAAAGCGAAGAGAAACACCAGTCTTCGCAACAATACTGTTAGACAAAATTTTATGACAGTCTACTACAAAGGACAATGCTACACACATTTAATCATAATATCTAAACCTCTTAAATGGGCAAGGCCTCAGTCATTCTGCGCTGCTGAAATCCCTTGGTGATTGTCTCACCATATATGCCCTGCGATCCAGAGTGGAGAACAGTGTAGCTTTACTGCTGAGTTCACTGAATGTGTGTGTGTTTGTAAGGGAGTGTGTATTATTCTAACATCATGTTTAAAAAAAAAATCTAGGCAGTAATCTGAGCAGCTAGAGCTTTGTTTCCCTAAGAGGACCATCAGGTTTGTTTTCTTAAAAAGGCTCCAAGCCAGAACCAACTGATGAAGGTTACAGGACAGGGGAGAGAGTGTGTGTGTTGTAAAAGCTCTTTGGTGTGTGTGTGTGTGCATGTGTGCGTGAGAGAAAGAGAGAGAGTAGCGGGGATTGAGAAGAGAACTTTGTGTGTTTTTGATGGCTAATAATGACTAATTTCAGCTGTGACAAAGGTCAAACTGGAACGTAGCGGATGGTGCAGAGGAGAGACACATTTATCTGTGTTCAATACTCTGCACAAGAGCTAAGCAGAGCAATAATGCAGTACCACCCACAACGGAGCTGATCGAGTTAGCTGACATGAAGGGGGTCTGACCTATGTTTTTTAAAACAGGACAATCTGACTCTCTCTCCGACACCCACTACCACTGTGAGCCTCTTAGCTTATGTGAGCTAATCACTGGAGGGGTTGAGTTACATCGGGCCAATCTAACACCTGGGCTGAATGGGCGAGGTGGTGTGACACCGAGATGTGTCCAGGGCTTATCTGATGACTGCTGCGTCAGCCCCTCTGATTAGGGCTCCTATTCTAACCTCACAGTGGGATAATTAACCAGCTCCCTGTACCTGCTGTAGAAGGTCGGAGGGCAAGCTTGCGCGGTAAAGGTCGACCTCACAACAAGCAGAGTGATAGGTCTGAGACAGACTATTGTAGGGAATGAAATGTGAACTCTGACTATGAACTGAACCACAACTTCACCTGCACTCAACCTCTGTAGAATATACGACAAGTGTCCTATCAATCTTATTAGTGGTACTTTTAAAAAGTGCAAATCCTAATAAATGAACACTACACTATATGATAATGATTTTGGTTATTTTTGAACTTCTAAAGAGGAATTAAAGAAATCTTACCCTCGTCTGCACTTTGAACAATCTCAAATTAACATGGAGTCTATGTTAGCCCCTGAAAAACTATTATTTGAGACAGAATGCACTGATATGAGTAAACTCTCAAAATAATTAAAACAATCTACACATTTAAACTTGTGTTAACTACAAAATATGTAAAACTACAGGGTGTTCAAGGGTGAGAAAAAGAAAAAAAAAAGAAGGCTAGTAAATTAGGGGAAGGTGAGGAGGACATATCAGCATCAGACATCTCCCATGGGTGTTTGGAAATGTCACACCATGTGTACGTCGGCGGTCTTTGACTCCATGTCTTTCATCTCCTTGTCCTCATTTCAACGTGTCATTTAGACTCTTGACTTTTCAGCGGGGTCCCGGGGAGCCTGGTGCAGGCAGGGAGGGGCTGCCACATCAACCTTATGCCCCTCACCTAGTCAGCTGCCTCATAGCACAACGGGGAGCAAGATACCATGAAGAGAGGTAAAATGGTGTGTGTGTCTTTATGACTGTGTGTGTGTGTGTGCTTGCTGCAAACATATTCCCTCCCAACGGTGGGGGAAAACGACCAACAGGGCTGCTGCGTTCCTTTTCCCACCTCAGGAGCAGCGCGTCGCAAATGGCTGCCATGCTAATGAACCCGACAGGCTGTTATGACACCACAGCATCAGGTAGGAGTAAATGAGGCTTTGGGGTAGGAGTAGGTGTGTGTGTGTGTGTGTGTTTGTGTGTAGATGTGTGTCTGCGGACTACATACAAGCGTGTGTGTGGATGTGGGTGCTCTTTTTGAATTCAGGATGAGAGTTTGTAGTGCACCAGGGAGAGACGACGGGGGGAGAGCAGCATCTGACTCTGAAAAAGAAAGTAGGGAAACAAGATGCCACACTGACACAGGAGACGGGCGCCATCGGTGATTGTTTACATTGTTATCCAATTAACAGACCATAAGCATGGAGGCATCTGTCAACAAACAAAGCTGTTGTTTTTCCTCTGCTCTGCTTAAGCCATATTCTCTCCTCCTGTGCCTACACAGCCATGCATACATACATACATACATGAGACAGACACAATCTAGCTCTCTGCTTTGCAGTGTGTTTTGAACCTTGAGTCAATATAATTTTCATCAGCCAATTTAGATTAAATCAATCAGCTGAATTATGGAACCGTCTTGACTATTTTAAAAGATGGAATTAATTTTAAAAGATTTTCATCTGACTAAATAGCATTTGTTAATTAAAATACACAAATGAACAGAATAAAAACAGAATTGAACTCTGTCTTCCTGAAGCAAAATCTAAAGAGGTAATACAATATCTGGAAGCTCAGCATTAAAAAGCCTAATTTTAAAACTGGAACCAAATAAAAAAGACAGATGGTGCTTCTCGGCAATCTTTGATATTTTGTCTTTATTTCCCTGAAATATTGTATGACATATAATAATCAGCTAATATCAACCCCGTGTATTTGGCATTATCAAACAGCAGATTTCAACGGTTAAAACCACATAATTAGCACTTAATGTGAAGTTTAAAATAAATACCACAATTGTAAGTCACTTGATTCAAATGAATAAAACACACTGATAACAGAGGAGGCGACACTAAGCAACGCTCAGCCGTGAAAGAAAAGAAAGGGAAAATAAACACAGGCCCTCAAGATGTCCGCTTCCAACATAATCAAACGTGCAGCTGAAATAACGCATTTTTAATGAAGCCATTACAGGCCCTACTATGTTAATTAAAACCAAATAACTTGTCTGTTTTAAACTAGTGTTGTCAAGTGTTTATTTGGCCAATTACAAAAGCAGTGGGAGATCATTATCTGCTGCCAGGAGCGTTGACAACACGTAGCGCCGGGGCGTGAACAGAAAAGAACAGACTACGGTACATCAAAGGGAGAAATGCACTGCACAGACTGGACGGGGGGGNNGGACTGAGGGGGAAAACTGAAAAACGGGGAATGGGGAAGAAAAGAAAAGCAGAGAGCAAGCAAAGTGAGGGAAAATAAAGACAGACTAGTTTATGCTTAAAAAATATATTTAAAAGGGTATTTTTTAAAGGGTAAAAAAGAAAGAGATTTGGGGGAGAGATACAAAAGATGGAGAGAAAAACAAAAGTGTAATTGCACGAGACGGGAACTGTGTGAGCAGGGAGGTAGAGAGGCAGGAAGAGAAGGAAAGAGGAGGGAAAAGGGAGACAGAGGGAGGGAAAGCTGGAAGGAAGAGGAGAAGGAGAGGGCTGAAGGTGAGAAGGGGGGCTGAGATCCTTGGGGTATAACTCAGCTTTTAACACTAAAGATTCTCCCTAGACACGTTTTAAGACATGTAAAAATACTCTGCTTTGAATAACAATTTGTGTCTGATATGGTTTTGCCACAAAAAAAAAGTTCAATTACCTCATTAAAAGTTCTTAAAATCTATTGAAAAATCCAGAATCTATGAATATGCAAATATTGTTTGTTTCAAAAGTTTAACTACTGGACAAATGATGAGTCCATTCACAGCGTATATTCTAGTGTCAGACTCTGCACATACATCATTCTGCACAGTGAAGCTCAAGTAAGAATAAGCAAAACACATTTTTGAGAGGAGGGGGAGTTGTAGAGATCAGGGAGATACTGGCCTGTGTACGTGGCCTAGGATAGAGCCACATTTCACATCCATGCTCAGAGATGAAGCCATGCAGCTCTATGAAGCTGTGGGTTTGTGTTACGTAGAAGAACAGTCCTGAGGAATCAACTCTGAGTGAAACTACTTTTAAAATAAACTGCTGTAGTTCTTCCTGTCAATACGATTCTTTCAGATAGCAGGACAAGAAAAACAAAACACACCGGTGTAACAGATGTAAAACCTATTTCAGCACAATGGACGGCTTCTTCTGTGCCACTGTTTATTTTTACTGCATCTCAGGTTTTGTCTAAGAATTATTGGGGCGAATTCACTGACAGAGCTGGAAGAAGGATTAAGAGGAGGTGAAATAAAGTACAGTATCACAGTGAGAAAATGAATACGCCGGTTTGACAGTGTTTAGGTGTCTATGAGCAACCAGGCAAGAAGAACCGACTGCTGATTATTATACTCGCAGTCTAAACATGTTCACCGCGAGCTGAAGGAAGAAGACCCCAGGCCTTTCAACAGTGGTTTGTGCTCAACAAGTATCAAAGGAAAAGGAGGAAATTCTTGAATGAAAAGCTGAAAACTGAAACACTAAAAGTCTCCCCCTCCTTCCTCAAACTCGCTGACAGTCATAGAAACGGAGAAAGGGTTAGTTCCCTGAGCACGGCTAAGCCTAGTACAAATGATGCCAGTGTAAGGCCTGCTGTAGTGCTGAAGAGATAAGCCACTGATACCAAATGCTGAGGAAGAGACTGAGTCCAAAAATTGGAGACTAATAGACACTCTGCAAAGCTACAGGAAAGTGGAAAAATCCTGAATCAAAGACATCTGATTTGGCTTTGATCATTTATCTCAAATTGTCAAAAGTTGATTTACAAATGGGAATAAACCTGTGTTACCAGACTTACTGACTCACAATATAGCCCTTTCTCCTGGTCAATAATGTTTAGTTTTAGCCCAAAATATACGACACAACTCCACTTCATTTTCTCAGGTTGGATTGAGTAGATCTACTGATCTGTGTTACAGCTGCATGAATAGAAATGAAACAAAGCAGGCTGACGAGGAGGGAAATAGCAAATGAAAGAGTGACACTGCACAAAGCTGCTGAAAACTAGAAAAGGGAAAGAAGGTTTCAACAGTTGTGCAGTATTACAAATGCAATAGTGGTCTATCCTCCATCCTCTGATCCTGGCAGAGCAACAGTGAGAGCGTCTGGACGGGATGGAGGCTTTCTATGCTCCCTCTCATTTAATTACAACACAGAGCTGCAGGATTAGACAGGGGCCTGTGTTCACAGCCTCATACTGGCACTACCACTGAGCTGCTTCCCTCCTCTCTTTCCCCAAATCTCTCGCCTTTCTGTTTTCTGGAATTATCTCCCATCCTCTTCTTTTTAATATCTTCTCCACTTGTCTTCTCTATCCTTTTCTCTTTCAGACTGTTTCTCTGATTAAATCTTTTCTTTGTTTAAGCTTTTGTCTTCCCTGTTCTCTTTTTCGACTAGTTCTGCAGTCACCATCCTCTTCTTGCTTCTCTACCCCTCTAATCCTCCCATCCTGTTTTTGCCGGAATTTCATCTGCGATGCAGACACATCTTTATCTCTGTCTCAAACACATGTTTACTCTTGATTATAAAGAGACAACTGTGAATCCTTTAAGTGACAAAGTTGTGAGCGGGGCATGTGTTTGCTTGAAAATATTTGTGCATGTGTTGAAGTGTGTGATTGTGACGAAATGAAGAGTGTGAGCTACGCGTTAATGTGTGTGTTAGTTTGAGGTGTTTGTGCCCCAGCGGTCTCTACAGACTTCGATGGCACACTGCCTGGGCAAGCCTACACACACACATACACACCTCTATACAACCAACACCACCCACCCCTCCACATGCACTCCTTTCTTGATTAATGGAAATCCCATTTTTGTTTCCAGCAGCATGGCTAATTAAACTGGTAGTTAAAACAGTGCTCATTAGCTCACTAGCACAGAGCACGGCGACCAAGCCCTCTAATGACTGGTTGTAGCTGGCTGAATGCTGCCGGGCGTCAGCAGAAGAAGAGCCACAGAGAATACTACTGTTAGTGCTGACAACTGTATCCTAACACAGTCATAGTGTACTGTATTCACAATGGACTGATACTAATTAATATTCACTGAATAATACGAGGGTGCAGGTGGGTGGATAAACAGTCGGCTTAGCTTGTCCCAATCACAGGTACGAGTAAACAAAAGCAGTGCTGCTGCAGCACACAAACAATGAAAACAAAAATGATAAAAAGCAAGACAAAACTAAATCATTTATCAGCCACAACAGATTGCCTTTAACTGTTGTCCCTGCTGCTCTCTACTCGCTGCCATCGCCTGAGGTTCAGGCCAGGCCCGAACGGAAAAGCCAATTACAGCTGTGGATCTCTCCAGCAGGGATGTGAGCTGTGGCCGAGAACCCTTCATAACCTGCTGCTACTCTTCTGCAGTAAGGACAAATTTAGCACTTGTTTGTGTGGGCAGAGAACTGTTATGAAAGACAGCACAAAATGAGATTAGACAACAGGATAATTCAACTCCCATCCTAGGGAAAAGTCTTTCCCTGTCCACTTGTGAACTCACCCGCCTAGATGTGTTGGTCTTATAAAGCCCTTTTACTGGACACATATATGCAAAAGGGGTTTATTATTTTGTGAACATGTGCTTGCTTTCTCTGTAAGAGAGTAAGAGATACAACTCACATTTCTACGAGGGAAGGTGGTGAGGAGCTTGAACTCTTCAAAGGGGTATCCCTTGGAAGCCACAAAGTCGAAGAGGACCTGGAGCTTACAGCTGCCCAGGAAACGCCTTTCCAGAAACTCGCCACTTGGTGTGCGGATTCTCAGTTTGCTGATTTGCTCTCCTGAATCCTCGTCGGGCTCTGGCGGTAGGGCCTGCTCCAATGACAAGCGGATTGCCTGCAAGAAGGGGTGGAGAAAATCCAGTATTTTGGTCAATGGAGCACAATGATTATTGTGGAAATGCCTCATAATCACTAAAAACATTGGAAACAGGATTTCTATTATGCAAATTGCCTAAGAGTTTAAAGGTGGGTTTCATTGCTTGTAGAGGGCAGAGGTAACAAAGGAATCATGAATTATTTTGTGATCACACTGGACGAGTGTAGATGAAGAAGTTGCAAATACAGGCAGAGATGTTTACATACAGGTGCTGGTGGGATGCAGCTGTCATTACTGGGGCTGCAATTCTTTTTTTTCCCCAAGCTTATTAACATTACAAACATTACATTTAATTTGACAGTTTCTTGACAGCAGAGTCAGCAGTCAGTAATTGTGACCTATGGAGTTAAAATAGTCTCAACAATATTTACAAATGTGTATTACATAATCTACAAATGAAAAATAGGATTCGCAAAAAACGATTTGTGTGTAATTTTGGGTACTCATAGATGCGTGTTCCAACCCACACACAAACACCAAGCAATTTGAAAACAGGAAACAGTTTTACAAATTTAACAATCTTTAACAATCACATTTAGCAATCTGTAAATGAATACAAAAGAATGTTTTTAGACATTTGTATGAACAGGAAGCTTTTTGAAAGCGAAAATGATCAGATCTGTGAAGTTGAAGTTAAAAATCTGTATGTAAAATATAAATATTTATTCAGGTTGTGATGTGTACATTTGTAAAACTGTTTTATGAGTTTTCATATTGCTTGGTATTTGTGTGTGGGTTGGAAAATGCATTTGTGAGTACCCCAAATTATGCACAAATCGTTTTTGTGAACATTTGTCAATCTTATTTTTCATTTGTAGATCATGTAATGTACACATTTGTAAATATTATTGAGACTATTTTCACTCCAAAATAAAAAAGTTACAAAATTAATGGGGAATTTATTAAAAGGAGGACTTCCTGATTAAAACAGCTTCTAATTTAGCTTGTTTATTTGTTTGCACATTTAAAGCACCCTGGAAAAAGAGACACAATCATAAAACTAATTGAATAAGTGCAGGAGAGGAAGGAAGCCAGGAAGCTTATACAAAGTCCTCCTGGAATACAAGAAAGAAAATCTGAGATTTAATAAAGTGTAACTATAAAATATTAGCCCCATCTCTCTGTTTATGGTAAATTCAAACCAGAGATTCAACAGTAACACTGGCAGTTATTAAGATGACGACACACTATCCAAACAAGTTTGAAAGACAAGCCAAGATGTTGATTGCAGCACTGTTGCCACACATTAATTAAAGGATCTTCTTGTCCTGAGAATGTTATTAAATTAGTTGCCCTGTGTCTCACCCTGTTCCCTAAAGCCTGGTGTAGCTCAGAAGGTTGCCAAGTAGCATTTCAGTATGTTAAAAACAGCCAAGGTTATTCTCGATGCTTCATGCTTTCTTGGTGTTGCTCAGTCTGTTAGGGAAATCTGAGATTGTGCCTGTTGAATATCTGAGTGTCTACCACACTTTAAACTCTTCTTTCATAAGAGCTGATACCTTATTTATAGACACTAAATTTGGTAATACTGTCTACACCAGAGTGAGAGTGGCTTATCCAGCACAAAAGACAATCATTGACGACTGTCATCTTCCACAGCAAAGCTAATCAGCTCTCCTGTGCTCCAAAAACCGCGCTTCAGCCGCTCCCTCGAGCCTTCCTCTTCTTTCTGCTCCTGCCCCTCACCTCCTCCTCCCCCGGCTTGTTGTTCCTGTTTGGCCAGCCGGGGAGCATATGCTGTGACAACACGCCCCGGCTTTATTTACACACCATAATGCAATTATATTTCATAAGAGTGTACAACAGTAGCTCATTAGCAGCTTCTGGTGTTAGGTGGGCAGGGTAGCACGCGTGCCGCTCCGCCATCAGCTCCCTAAGGTATAAGAGCTGATGCTGACTGAGTTAAAGGGGCCCCCGGGGGCAAACTTACACACACACACACACACACACACACAAATAACAGAAAGGAGTGTGT
The DNA here is from genome assembly GCA_002120245.1 of Maccullochella peelii. NCBI lineage: Eukaryota > Metazoa > Chordata > Actinopteri > Centrarchiformes > Percichthyidae > Maccullochella > Maccullochella peelii. Next base: position 40,280 of record LKNJ01000057.1, on the reverse strand, counting down.
GTGCTGGTGGACATACAAATGCAGACAGTCAACCACAGACACAAGCATAAACACCCACACAAGTGAGAGGTAGCGTCCCTAAAGAAACCACAGGACACACGTCTGGTCGAGCCTCGGGCCCAGAGCCCCAGGCTGCTCCACACAAATAATCAGAAGCATCTATCCATCCATTTATCTGCCTCTCCGGCTCCGCTCGGCTAACCACAGAAAGCAAACAGATGACGGGTGTGAGGGGAGAGGTGCACCTGACAGCCACACAACTGTATGCTAAGACCCTCTGAAGGAGGTAAATAGTATTGTCAACCTACACAGGCACATGAGACACATACACACTGCACGCACACCACACCCCCTCAATTCACCAGCTCCTATATTCATCTCACTCTTCTTTGCACAAAGGCACAAAATCACAGAGAAAGCATTCCCACTAGCATTGTCCGCTCTCTGGTGGAAACTGATGTTTTTGTTGTGTCTGGAGTTTCTGTCATACACAGCAGGTAGGTTGCTACCTCATAAAATTCAACTAAAAACTGCAAACAACAAAAACAAAAAGATTATACTGAGTTCAAACGTAAAAACAGCTTACATGGCAGGCTCTTCACCTTCACGGCTTGAAGAGTTACAGTGCAGCAACACTGTAGTTTCATGATATCAAAATATTCGTTAATGTAATAGTAAAACAACAAATCAACAAAAACAAAAATGTAGGAGACAAACGCCTCCATCAAGTAGAAACTGGGCTATCCCGATATCGTGGCACAGTCTCAAATCTATTGATCTTTATGTAAGGATATGAGAAGTCTGTTTACGGTAAGTGATAATATGGTAAGTCAAAGATAATACTGGAAAAGTGAAAGAAGCAGCTGCCACCGACAACTGTTTAGATGAAAATCAGCATCCGTAATCTAAATGCTAAAATCAGAATTATGTCTGATTCAAGCCGCTACAAGCAGTTAGTGAATTATTGCTAACTTCTTCATGTTATCTTCTTACATTTCTGGTATTTAAACTTTTGGTGGTTTCCTATGTATGCTGTAGTACATGTTAATCTTCATAAAACATGTTCGTATTCTTTTTCCATCTAAAAACTTTCCACCTGTTTGTTTGTCAGTGTATCTGTGGACCTAAGCTCATCAGAACTAGAAGTACACACAACAAAATGCAGCATCATGTCGTGATAAAACAAAAAGGACACCCATTTTAGATCCTGCTTAATAGTTTATGAAACTTAAGTTGCCATTGTCTGGGTCCAGCAGCTGTTGTTGGCTCTCTTATTTATGAATATCTAGACTATAGCACAAGCACAACACTAATATGTTAGCACAGGAGACCCCATGGAAACCACTGAGCTTGGGCAGAGAAAATTGGAAACACAGGGCCATAGTGGCTATTGTTGTTTAAAATACACAAGCGTGCACACACAGTTTGGTTAGTGGACTACTGTGATATAATTAAGATGGCCCGGCCCGGAGCTCTTTTGTTGTTGTCTGTTTAACTTAAAGTGACAAATCACCTGAGCGAGCCGGGTCACCCAATACCTCTCAGTGCCCTCAGGCTGTCTGTTGAGTAAACAATAATCAGCGAGGACAACACTGTATTACAACATTGGTGCCATCCTCACAGACAATTCTCCTGCATGCGTGACAGTGTGTCTGCCTGTGTGTGTGTGTTTGCCCCCTCTTCACATACAATAATTGTTTTCAAGTGAACATGTGTGTTTGCTTAGGTTGTGTGTTTGTGTGTGTGTGTGTGTGTGTGTGTGTGCACAAGCCTGTGTACATGCATTGCCTCAGTCTTTTGTTCACTTGGGTTTCTGTGTGCTGTGTACCAATGTAAAGCAGTTAAAAAGAACAATAACTGTGTGTATGTAAGGTGACATTCACAGGGATGGGCCTCACTGTAATTAGGATATTCCCCTCTTCTGTAATAGTTGTATGCCTGTTCACCCACACTACACATGCTTCACTGACTGGCAGGCTTCACCAAAACCACAATCTAATTGACTCATTATTGTGAAGTGAGAGCAAGACAGAATTAAAACCACAGCACAATGTCACAATCACCGAGCAAAACATATCACTGTTCCGCCTTGCATTGATAAAGTATATTAATATAGGAATATTAATTTAGGCAATTTGCATAATGTGAGCGTGATGTGTGTATGGCTGTTCTTCTCACCTCCTTCTCCTCCTCCTGCTCCTTTCTCATCTGTTCCAGGCGAACCTGCTCGGCCTCTTCTCTCTCCTGGGCTTCTCTCTGAAAATGAAACAAATGAATTTAATCAAATGGGATGTAACAGCAGAATCAAAATCAAAACACCTAGTGACAAAGTGAATGCTGAAGGCTGTTACTATGTTTCCCACAGGTTGTCAAGTTTCCTTGGAATAACTGCTACTGATATTTCTTTGGAGATCAAGTAACTTAGTTTTTAGCAAATCCCCACATTTAAAAAGCTGGAACGAGTGATTTTTCTATTTGATAAAAGACTTAAATGGTGAATCAGTTTATCAAGATAGTTGCAAAATAATTTTCTGTCGACTAATGACAGGGGTCATTGTACTCCATTAATATGCATTTTGTGCTCAACAGCATTAAATCCTGAAAACAACAGGAGCAACTATAGTGTAACTAAATGTTTTATTACACAAATTAGTTAAAACTGTACAAAAGGAAAATGAAGGTGATGTCTGTTTAAAAAAACATAAACATAAAATCCTAATAGAAGTGGTGCTTATGCTTTTTTAGAGAAACCCAAAAATTACATGATGTACATTTACTGTCTAGTATACCACAACTAACTAAGTGTGCAGTGATTTAAGTAGACAATATAATTTATTTTGAAAATACCTTTTTACGGTCAGCCTCTAAAGACAGGCGGTAGGCCTCGTCCTGTTCTCTCTTCACTGTCTCTCTTGCCTCGCGCTCGTCCTGGGTGGAGAGAGGGAGAAAATAAGTGGGGCCCATTAACTAACACCACAATAAAGGACAGACAAGGACAAAACATCTAAGCTGAGACGCCGGGTGTGGGAGCCAGAAAGAACCAAGCAAAAGAAAATGCAGCATGTCAAGTGTGGTTACGTACAAACACCAGGTATGAAAGAGTAGCACCAGAGGGGAATTCATTGTGACCGGGCTGTCATTTACCAGACCCTGAGCCTCTTTTTATGTTTCCTCATCTCAGTTTCACCGTCCCTTTCTCTTTCATTCACTCTGCCTCTCTCTTCCTGTTTGTACAGAGGGAAGGGGACAGGCGGCCCTTCTCTTTCTACCTGCTGTGGCTACAAAGTGTTTTATAAAGACTGGGACTAAATACGAGTGTCCATTGTGTTAACAGTGCACAGCCATTAGTTTTCTATTTTCTGAAGGCCCATGCTGTGTGCCAGCCCGGATATGGCAAAGTAAGCTTATTGTGATGATCAGAGGGCTACTGTGCAGCTAAGCAGTGGCTAAGCAAAAGCACAGTGTGTATTGTTGTATTCAATCAGAAAATGCAAAGGATACATTTGTGCTTTTGCCCCGCATAATAGATGAACATTGAAAGGAAACTGTAAAAGAATGGTAGAGAGGAACAAAAGCATCAAAAGTGGATACCTTCAATAGACTGGCCCTGAGTCACGCAAACAAGTTGCACAGCAGCTCATGCTTTTTTTGTACGTTTCCAAATGCATCATCTGCTTTGAATGACCTAATGTGCATGAGAGGCATCATACGTTAAAAACAATGTGATTTTAAAGACATTATCTTTGGAGGAAAAAAGAAGCAGATTTTCCATATCTATATCTTCTCATCAAATTGGCTAGACATGTGCTGTCATATTGTGGGGCTAATAAACTTCTATATTTAATGTTTGCTCACATAACAAATAAGGCAAAGTGTTACAAAAAGCAGTTTTTTATTTTAGCTTAGAGCTACTTTAATTGGGGCAATTTTATATTAATTTATTTGTCTTTGGGCAGCACTGCGGCACTGTGCCTCACTGTCACTTCACAGCAAGAAGGTCCAGAATTAAATCTCGACTTTGATCCTTTCTGTAGACCTTGAACGCTCCCCTGATGTTGGGTTATGTTTCTCCTGGGTGCTTCATTTTCCTCCAAAAGACAAGCATGTTTGGTGCCATTGACCAAAACTGAGCATTGGTAAAACTTACCAATGCTCAGTTTTGGTCAAGGGCTGCTCTTCACATGAAATGAATGTGAAAAGACCTGAAGTGAAAATGGCCCGTGATGCTGACAGATGCAGACCACAAAACCTGCATTGAGTAGTCAGTCGGTTACTAACTACTAAGCTAAAACACAGACAACCATAGGAATGACTGGCGAGTCAGTAAGATTGGTTGAAGGTACAATGTGGCTGTCCAGCTGCTCCATTTCCAGACAGACACAAAAGTCACTGTCAGAGTGGAATGTCTGGTTTGGGTGGATGTCTGTGTTCATGTCTGAGTTTGTCTTTGGAAAGGCGAGGTGTTAAAAAAAAGGAGAAAAACAGAAAGAAGAAAGAGGGATTTGGAGCTCGGGAGAGAGTGAAATTCACCAACGGCCGAGAGCCGCTACAGTGAAGATGGGATTAGTCCAGTGTCAAGGTTGACTTCACCTTGGAGATGGGATAGGTCATGTCAGATACAGGATATACTAAAATCCTGTGGTTATTGGCGCTAATCATGAATAATCACACTGCACATTATGCTTTCATCATCACTTATACTCTTTACACTGTCTTCTTGTGACATTTTCATAAGCTATGTCCTTCATGCCTGGGTAATTATTACACTTTTATACCGTTTCAGAACAGCTTTACTACACTCTTATCCCACAGCAAATCTGATTTCTTACTGCTCTGACAAATCTCAAGCCAGTTATTAATGATTAGTAATGATTATAAAGCAGTAATAAAATTCAGTTATTTTGTGCAGAAGGTATACAAAAGAAAGACAAAGAAAAACATTTCTGGTGCTTTCTGAACGCAAAAAACAAATCAGCTTACACAATTACTATGTTTTCTCTAAACAAGATGTCATAAGACGCATGCGTGCTATATTAAAACAACTACAGAATATAGTTTCAATATTTAATAATATTTATTAACAAGGTCAATATACAATGTAAGGTAGTGAACCAAATCTCAGCTCTCAGTCTGCTCAACTGCTTGTTTAGTCATTTTGTGATCAGCCAGGTTCTGATTTAAATGTAAATTTTGCCCGTCTTAGACTTTTAATTCCGACACAGTTCTTGTACGGCATCTTGTATTTAAACAACATTTAATATTTGAGAACTTTGGCTTATATGTTAAATGAAAAACTGGGTTTATCAAAATAAGATATTGAGGAAATTATTCTTTTGGTATCTGTACACAGGTATTGCACTGGCAGTAATATTAAAAAAATTTAAATGATACCTAGCCTTAAGTGTGACCCTACAGTACACTTCATGGTTCAGTCTGATCTGAAGTACATACTCTAAATATCTCTTGTCGCTTCTTATCATTAATGATTATTTGAAGTGTGACAAGAGTAACAAATCCAAAATGAAGCCACAGCATTGTAGCAATAATAACAACAATACAAAGGGAATAGCTGTCACTCAATACTCAGTAACCCACCTGAGGAAATCCAACCCTCAGGGTGTGTGAGTGACAAGATTCATTCCTTCACCATGGTTCCCATAACTGGAAATGCTATGACTATTGCATTAGCATTGTTAGAGAGGCTGTTTGGTTGAGTGGTTAACTGTTAAAGTTCTAATATGGTGTGACATCTGTCATCTATAGATACAGTAGCCAAACTAGACTTACCGCCCTGCGGTTGTATGCCTCCACCAACCAGTCAAGTTGCCGTTTACATCCATGTCTGTCCAGACTCATATAATATATGTAGTGAATACTTGGAAGGAACTGGTATAAAGTGTATTTTTGGCTAAATGGAAGTTATCACTATACTGCTGATACATATGTATGATTCCAGTGAATATACATTGTTGAACTGATTAATGAAGGACTATAATAGATGTATTGGCTACACATGTACTTGATTATTATGTAAAGATGGATTTTTATAGAGTATAGCTACACAAAATGTGATGCTTTTGTTTTCTCCTGGCATTTTTAGATGTGATGGCTCTCTATGAGCTGTAGGTGAAACTCACTCACAGGATCACGATTAGCTAAGCGCCCTCCAATACTTTGTTTGCGTTGTGCTTACGTGATTCCGATGAGGCAGGAAGTGAAAGACACACATTGTTGTCGTCCCAGTCAACACGTGTGTGTAAAATCTGGAATTGCCCAATTCATTCTTAAATTATGGCTAAAAACCTATTTTGAGGTCACAATGACCTTTGAGTCAAAAGTATCACCTATTCAGTGTCCGACCAACTGTGAAATATGGTCACAATCTCCCCTTCTGTTCCTGAGTTATGGTGTTGAAAAATGGCCAAAAAAATGTTTTTCCAGGACATTATGATGTCACAGTGAAGTTGACCTTTGAGGTTTAAAAAAAAATAAAATTATTACTTCATCGTTGTATCCCATTAAACATCTGTGTGAAATTTTGTCATAATTACTGCATAATTCTTGATTTATGGCAAAAAAATGTGTTTGTCAAGGTCATTTTGAGGTCACCATGATCTTGACCTTTGAGTCAACTGGACGTTTGTGCCAAATCTGAAGAAATTCCCTCAAGGCGTTCCTGAGATATCGTGTTCACGAGAATAGGACGGACAGATGGACAGCCCGAAAACATAATGCCTCTGGCCACGGTGCAGAGGCATAAAAAGAGGCACGACAATGTTAGAGAGAAAAGTATGGGAATAAGAGAGACTATGACAAAGGATTTCACACTACACATACCAAAATAACTGTATATGTGATATGTAAGAAGAATAATATAGGGTCCTATTCATGATCACAAATCTATCTTAAGAACATGAATCTTTACATTGCTTATTAAGTTAAACATGTATTTATTAAATCACACGTGTTAGTCTACAAAGACACTGCATATTCTATATTGTTGCTAATCCATAAACCTCTGACCCCAAGTTATTAAAATGAAAGGGAAAAAGAGAGCTTGGGAGGATTACTCTAATATTGTCTGAAAACCTGTCTGGACAAAAACACATAGTGTGTCGTTCATTCTCTTGTTTGATGTCACTGAGTAAACATATCAGTAAGTGGTTAAGAGGGTCAGGTTGAAGTCATACTGTCTCAGATTCTTGCCTATGACATGAAAGACTACCACCACTGTTCCCTCGCTTTCTTGTATGGAGTGTATCCCTCAATGGTGATTATCCACTTTCTATTGGAGTAAAAAAAAAGTAGTCAACAGACACAGAGAAGCACAGCGGTACCTACACACTGGAGTGAATGGGAGACAATTCTTAGTCCTGTACCTATTCAAAACCTGTAGTTGGCACATTAAACTAGAACTAAAGGGGAATGAAGTGAAAGTATTCTCTGCTTGTCATTAAAAGTATGCCACAGTGTAACAATGCCGTCTGATCTGTCCCAGCATGCTGCCATTTACCTCTTAAGCAGGATGTAAAAGGCTCAACTGTCCCACTAAGGCCGTTGAATGTGGCTATAGTCATAGGCTAAATCAAGGAAATTAAGTTGGTTAATGAACCAAGTGGTTTGAATTGTTACTAGAGGTCTTCACAGGGCCAAAACAAAACTTATTCCAACCCAATGTGCATAAATGCTTTTTTTTTTTCTTCTAAGAAACTGAACACGAAGGGACCTGAGGACAGTTGGATCTGGTCTGAAATAGACCGGAGGATAATAGACCCGATTTAGTTTGGTCATCCCCAACAGAACCAAATACAAGGAGAAAACGCTGACAGCAGTCAGTGCAATTAACAAGCAGCCACGGTCAAAAAAACGGAACAGTACACATCATTTTTCCCTGCACTTCACAAACTTAAATTTATCATTTTGAAATGTTCAACTGTTACCATTTTGTAAGGATATCGACACTGACGACAGGACAGAAAAGTTAATTTTAGATTCAAAGTGAAATCAGAAAGTCATGGCTTCCACTCACCTAAATGTTTGAGATCTCTCTAAGAATGCATACTTGAGTTTCTGGTGGGGATATTAGTAGGCATACTAGTTTATTTCTGTCCTGAGGACATAATAGGTACTAAAACAAAGTTTAGAAAGCTTAGTCAACAGGCGCAGACTGTACACCGTTTCCTGTGCTGTTGTCATACTGTAGTACATGAGAACATGTCTCCCTGCCAGGTCACCAATATGAAGATTCATTCATTTAAGAGGAAAGAAGTTCCTTCAGGCAGGAGTAAGTCAAAGGAAGTTACTTTTCAAAATAATCCAAAGCCTTTTCTACATGTCAAAGCATCAGAGCTTGACTTTTGTGTTTCGCTGCGGTCACAAGCATCCTGATTGTACTCAAACCTTACCTCATCTTTGATGTCCTCTTGTTGTTGTGCTGTGAAGATCTCCATTGCTCCCATTAACCTCATCATCAGCTCATCCACTGTCGTATTGCCTGAAGATAAAAAGCAACCAAACAATCACAACCTACAGTGTGTAATTTAATCTTTGTGTTTTTATATCTATAGATATTATGGTTAATCATACTATTAATAAAGTCGTAATTACCTTGAATAACATTTAGGACTTCATTGGATGTGCGTTTGCCCATGACTATAAGAAGCAGGGGGAACTGGTCTGTCTTGTATGTCCGTATAGTCTGTGTCACCACACTGCCAAAGTGCCTCGTACACATGGTGAGTAGTCTGGAAGACAAAGAAATAATCCAATTTAAATTCAGTTTTTAAATTCTACTCAAGTCAGTTGATCGGTTATCTTGGAACTGAACACATATTTCAGGGCCTGTAATTTGGAAAAACAAATACATAGATCATAAAGCAGACACATACTGTACATGCACATGCATGTACACCAAATATGGAAAAGGAGCTGTATACACCAGCTTTTCCAACTGCTGCAGAAAATAGAAATACACACAACTCGTGGCATTAAGGACTTTAAAACCAATTCTGCATTTTCTTATTCCATCAGAATGACATGCTATCTCAATTGGAACCATAGATGAATTAGTATTCCTCACCAGACACCCAGAATTGATAGGGCAAGAGAGGATTTCTTATTCCATTACAAAAACAGAACTTTTTAAATTAACATTTCAGAGAGGGAAAAGGGTAGCAGGCAGCCGGGGCCCCGCCAAGCTCCCTGTAAATGTCATAATATTAATGAATTGCTATAGACTGAATGCAAATATAGATTAGCTTTTTCTCCCGCCTTTTAATAAGATCTACTTTAATAACTGGCTGGTAAAATAGAGAAGTAATGGAATGGATGGAGGGACAGCGGGTCAGAGGAAGAAGATAGATGGAAGGTATGCTGTCTGAGAGGGGTGTAGCTCATTAAAACATGAAGCCAAAGCTGAGGGAGCTACTTGCAGACTTCTCAAACTGTGAAATTGAGTACTTGAGCTCATTGAGGTACTTTTTAAAGTAATAATTGTACCAGCACATGCTGAAAATATGGATGAAAGCTACAGCAACTGAGCTCAAAGCAGAACTGAATTTAAGATATTTTAGGAATACGACTCAAACAAAACTTTTCAAAATGTTGAACTTTGAGTGACCCACGTCTTGCAATGAAGAAGTTGGGTACCCTAAATCCTACTGATCATTTTGTCCTGACATTTGTCCCTGTTCAGACCTCAACCCAGGCAGACCATAACAATAGCCCACAGGGAAACTCTAACCTGTAATGAAAGGCCAGGGAACAATGGACACTTAACTTGAAGGGTAACCCAATCTTAAATCTCCCATCAAACAACAAGCCAACCTGCTTTGGTTTCTATCTCAAAACTAAGGAAGTCAGTCCACCAAAGTAAAAATCATCATCACAACATAAAAACTGCTCGATCTGGAAACACAACCTAAATCTACTATGTATCCACTGCATCTAAGAGTGACAGAAATGCTGTAACCAGGATATGAAACACTTATGAATCCACCTATAGAACAAGTATGGACACAACACAGAGGGCAGGAGGAAGTCAAGCTACTGCAGGAACTGAGGTGAACAGTTCAGCAGTCTCATCCAGCCATAACATAACATGTTAATGAATGTTGCCTAGTCTGTACCAGACCTGTGGCATTTAAATTCCTTCAGGGGTAACTAAATGTAGAGGAAACACCTGCATGGAACTTGCAGCTAACGTTGGGTTTAAGGCGCTGCTCCAATGATTAATGTGATTGACCGCTTCTAATTTGTCACCCATCCCATTTTCACCTCTCACTGCACATCCAGACAGCTAAAATAGTTAATGTTTCCCTGGTCTGTCACATCACATTTCTATGCAACAAAGTGGTGCGTGAAGATGTGAGTCGACTGGTTAGACCTGACATTTGCTCCACTGAGCAGCTGATGAGTCAGGCTAGTACAGTAGCACTGCAGGGAATGTTTTTGCCAGCCACCTGTATGGGAGTATGTCTGGGAACCGGATGCTCTGATAGTTCACTGTGTCATACACACTTTCTTTCACAGCAAACATGGACATGTTTTGATTTGAAAATGACATTTTGTGCCAGTTACGTTTTCAGGTAGGAGGGTGTCAGGAGGAGAAGCCAAGTTTACTGTGTACAGAACAGGTTTGCCGTTTGTACGTTGGTTTGTCCCTGCTCTCAGCAGTTAAGACACCAACTTACACTCAGTGGTCATTAACAAGAACGCCTGTATTGCTGGGTCATTGTACTGGACTGAATTGCGTTGCAGGTGTTCATATTATTGTGTCAGGTCCTTTTATACTGCTGACAGTCCAAATCTCTACAAAAGAATTAGCAGGAAAACAAAGTCACTTTAGTTAACTTGTTAGAAGTGCTCGTACAGATATGTTAGCATGGAATAAAATGTGATAGATTTGAGGAAGCATGACACACTGATAATATGATCTACTTTCACTGCATTTATCTACTGATAGTTTCAATATTTGCCATGTGCAACGACAGTACAGCGCCTGTACGATATATCAGATTCATTTCCCATGGGTGACAATTACACTGGCATCCAATCAGCAGAACTGCATTTATGCATAATTAATCATTTAACTGGGAGGCCTGTGAGAATACGGAGAGCTAAGCAACAGGCACATTCCAATATCAGCAGGTTCATCTCACACACACCCACACACAAAATCAGGATACCTTTCCAACAGCCTGTGTGATTGATGCCAATCACCAGTCACTTTGGATCAACCAGAGAGCGTGAGAATGCAGGAAAGCAGTGTGAGTGTGCACATGTGCATGCATGCGTTAGCAGCAAATCTGTGACTAGCTGCGTGTGATGAAAAGCTCCAGATGTTGCCTGCCTTTTTATTTTATGTGCAATAAAAAGGCTCAGCTGGGGCAAAAAGCAAAAGCAGGAGGCCAATGGGAGAGAGAAAGGAGAGTGGAATGAAGGAAGGAGGGAATTTCCTTAAAAGAAATAATGGAGGGGTGAGGTCAGGGTGCGAGTCTTTCTTAAATGCCTGCTACCAGAGGGCAGGCTTAACTCTGGAGGTGTTGGGGAGAGGGAGAGAGTTGAGGTAGTGGGATAAAGTGAAAGGAAATAAAGAAAGATGGAAGGATAAGGAATGAACGAGAGGAGAAAGAAAGATGTAGCAGAAAGCTGAGGGGAAGTAGGAGAGAAATGAGGCTTGCCCTGGGCATAATGGTAATGAGCAAACCCAATCAGACTCCCAGCAGGTCCACCTTTACCTCCAACTCTCCACAGCTCTATACTTGAACCTGCAGGGTATCTGATCACACATTGCAGACTAACCCTTTCAAATGAATTTCCAATATTTTTCTACAAAATTTACTACCCAGATGAAAATATCCATCCTAGTAGCAGGGCCAGTGTAATAAACAGGTGTCGTGCAGACCTGCCGGTTACCAACGCAGACTGCTGGAGCTGCACCAGGACTTTGAGCGTAAATGGAGAGATATAGAGATGTTTGGACTCCAGCGGAGTCCTTCGTCTCCCACTGACCCTCTATTCAGACGGCTTAGTCAAGATTTCCCAATCAGGGGCCTCACCATGCAAACACAACGCCTTTTGTTAGCATGCAACCTCCGTGCTTCAAAAAGAGAATGAAGTAAAAGAGAGAAGACAGAGATACAGGGTGTGAGCAATGGAGTGAGAGTTGAATGCCAGCAATTAAGGTCGTGTCCACACTAATGAGAATAGATCTGAAAACTCTGTTTATGTGTCAAATTAGGTTCCGTCCACACTAATATATTAGATCATTTTCTAAAAGCTCACGGTCTACACTGAAATGAAAAAACAAAGACCTCACCTTGTCTTCACAGGCTTAACATGTTAATAACTATATAACTGAAAGTAACAGGATGGGGCAGAGCACTAATTAAACCAACATTAACCTCCTCTAGCAGAAGTATCAAAAACAATGATACTAGAACAAGATAGTAACAGCTTCCTTAACAGGGTATTTTGGCAGTTTGCAGAGCACATAATCAAGCTGCTCTTCTACTGAAATACATATCCCCTTTATTAGATACAACACACTGTGCAAACAGTCCACTCCTCCAGACAGTAAGTCACATATAAATAAAACATAAGGATTAAGCATGCAGTCAGGGCTTAGAGGTTCAGTTATTGCTCTACTTAACTTCACAGTTGGGAAAATGCAATACTAAGCATAGTATGATTCTGATAGGTGATAGGATCTCTGAGAGGTCCAGGACCAAGGATTACCACTGGGCTCTTTACTGAGTTGTGTTACTGCAATATTTGAGATACAGGTAATCATTCATATGTTCACCTTTGTTTTTAAATTTAAATATCTGATTTGATAACTTGTTTAAACTAGACTTGTTAAAACCTTCCTGATCGCTCATGTAGCAATGTTTCATGGACTGCAGTTTAAAACTGTATCTAGTGTTCGTAGCAAAACTGAAAACTACCTGGTACTACAGTTGTAGCAACAGGGTCTGACACAGTAACAGGAAAACTTGATAACACAGCGCAATCCAATACTAGAGCACCATGAATTACAACTGTAAAATATTACTTAAGTTGAATCCATACCTGTCTGGCACAGTCTCAACAAAAGTTGTCACAAAAGTAGTATTTTAAGGCAGAACTATTGTACTTACACAGTATTATTAGTATTATATATTATACAGGTGTTCCTGTATTGTGTCCACTCCGTGTAGGTGTAAAACATAAAATGGACATCAAGTGTATTATTAGTATTAGTCATATCATACTATTAGTAACCAAAAAAAAATGTATTAAACTAAGTCGTGTACCACAACTGCAATGTAAGCAGCAAGACAAACAGAGCGAACAAAATACAACATAACTGATAAATCCTGCAGCTCTATGACCAGCAAGTCACCTGAAAATAATCAAACAGCCCTCTGGTACCTGGCTTTATTAGCTTCTTTAGTGACATCCCAGGCCCATGTAATGAAGTTCTGGCTCAGGTAGGAGACGATGGAGTCAGCACACATCATTTGGGAGCAGAAGACGTTGCCGAGGACACTTTCATCATTGTGGAGGTAGATGGCCAGCAGCTTTCTCTGTGGAGAGGAGCAGAAAAGAAAAGAGGAAAGGAGAGTTAGAGGTAGAGAAAGAAAAGACGTGAGCAAAATAGATCACTGACTCCCTCTGGATAATTGTCTTGCTGAAGTGGAAAGGCCATTGTTACTGATTTTCTTTTTTTCCATTGGGAGTTGATTCAGTGTGAAACAAAAAAAAAGTATAGCTGGCTGTTAATCGATGGGTGCACAGCTTTTGTCAAGTTTGAGGAAAATAGACTTTACAGATTACAAGTTTGATGATTACTTAGAATACAAACACCTCAGAAAATAATGAACCGTCAAATACATAATCTGTCTTTGAAATGACAAAAATGTCATGTAAAAAGATCCATTCCTCTCAGATCTGTGCTGTGTGAGCTCTGTCAGCCCCGCGTGGGTGTCTCATCACTGGAGAGACATTTCCACATTACATGACCATAAAATGACATGAGAGACCACTGGGTGCAGAGCCAGCATGACTTCTACAGACCACAGCAAGGCCACAACTGGCAAAAAAAAAGCAAATACCACACAAAATCAAATGGAGAGTGGTGTAAATAAAACTTCTCATGGAGGCGACGAAGATATGGAGAAAACAAAACAGACAAATCACTCTATTTATTTTACACCAAATGCCAGCAGCCTGTTCAGGTTAGTAGCGGCAGGGCCAGACAATATTGACGAAGCTCCAAATCCAAGGATATTGACACCATCATATAAGCCTGGCAGATTCTCCCTACTGACAATCTAATTAAAAAACAAACACACCCACAAACATAAAAGGTTCCAGGGGACAATGTTGGAAATAATGCTCTCTAAATTACATGTCACTTCTCTTGCTATAAAAGAACAAATAAGAAAAACTCTCTCAGTCTCCGCTTAGAGCATTTTTAACCATGGCTGCGAAGGGGGAGTCAAGAGGTCTGTTTCTCAGGAGCAGTAATCTATGCTACGTACGCCAAAAAGCAAAAAATCTACTCAGGGCGTAAAACGTGAGGGGAAGTGAAAGAAGAAGTTGTGCTATACTGTGGCCTGTGTAGAATGGGAATGGGAGAGCACTGCTGTGTTTGCTCAACGATTAGTGCTTTAGAATAATCTCCAGGGCTCCTAGAGAGAAGGAGCCGGGGACTCATTCATTGGGCCGATTCAACGGCCTGAAAAGATTAAACACTCATGCTGAGAAGACAAGCAAATTCAGTCTTGAGAGAGGAATGAGTGTGAGGGGAGGGAGAGTTTTACAACATAAAAAAAAAACCAAAACAACAACCTGATACACACTCAAACAGTGACGTCCCAACACACATGCGCAGATGCACAAACCTGCGGTACCCACAAGTGAAGGACTCACACTCACACACATGCATGCTCAATTAGAGCAAGTGTAAAGATTAATCAAAGTGGGCATTTTGGCAAACTGAACTCCTTCATCTTAGTTAAACTGTCCATACCCCTCTGTTCCCTCTCTGCTTTCAAGTCAGATCTTTTGTATTGCCTGTCTTAGCAGGGAGGAGCAAATCCCTCAGTTCAGCTAAATTACTAGGTCCAACCTGAGCTAGATAGTGACCCCATAGCCCTTCCTCACACCTGTTCTCCTAAACCCAAGCTTGCTTTGTGTGTGTGCGTCTGTGTGAGAGAGACTAAAGATTCACGCAGCAGAACAGTGTTCGCATTGAGTCAGCTTGAGCCTCTGACTGTATTATCGATGGTGCTCTTAGATCAATAAGAGTTTGAGTCATCACCACATTTTAAAAATATATAATTTTCCATCCAAACTTAGAATGCCAATATTTTTCTAGTGAAACGAAACCTCATTGGCTTGAAATGAATATTTTGTATTGTGTTGTGGTGTCCCCCCTAAATGAGGCCTCTGGAAAGATAAAACATATATACTATTCACTGCACTATATTGTAGCTACCATCCTGGGTTTTGGCCTTACCTCCTTATGAATTCAACATTCAAGTCCAGAAACACTGCAAGCAACAGTGTGGGATGCAATATTTGAATAAGAAAATTTTATATTATTAACAATTATAACTGCAGTTTAATTTCCCTTATCCAGAGGAGATATCTCTGATTATCACACTTATACCATTGTCACTTGCTAGACATCAATATGAGTAGTAGTAAAAGTATTGGAAAATGCACTCTTTAAATCTATATATCTACTATATTTTCAACATTAGAATAAACATAATTATAGGTAAACAGTTAATATAGCTATTATATAGTTCTGCTGCACTATATTTACTTTTGCTATTTTATTTGAGCATCAAGATTCTAACTGTAAAACGCACACATTATAGTGCCCTCAAAACTTGTCACAATGCTGTGGAGGGCATTTAACGGAAAGCTGATATTAATATAATGAAAATCCCACATGATATCTTGTCTCATATCGCAGTACGTCCAGGTCCTATGTAACCTTTTCTGAGTGTCTTATCTTTCTTTCTATTTTTTCTGTCACTCTCACCCAGCAGAAAATTAAAGCGTTGGTACAAACAGACAAACAATACAACAATATATATGTGACATTGTCCTGGAATTATTTCTTAAATTTGAAGCCTCTTTGGGGGAAATTCAAGGTTAACTCTAGGGCTCAAGCGGCATCTTTTTCCTGACGGACAGTTAATGGTTTAATCATTTTCTGTGGATGATTTTTGTATCACATAAAGACAAGGCTTTTAACCACAGGTACATTATGTTTAACAGGGCCAGAGGAGACCAGTGAATGAGATACAGACATGCACAGAAAAGTAGACAGGGAAGGAAGGACAGAGAAGTCCAGATAGTGATTGCTCTACAGATGGCAGGCTCACTCTGGAAAAGCAAACATTTCGAAATGAAGAGCTCAAATGACTGATCTAATGACCATGAACACACAGTGGGAAAACACATTCAGATCAATGACCAACCACACAGGAAGCTCTCCACAACGTGCTGAAAACATATTACCTCTTCATAACAGAAACAGCATCAAATTCTGAAATCTTTCCAAAGTGTGATTAAACTAATCAAATTAACTGTCAGCTTTGAATTACATGCTTAAAGCTAAGTAGGTATCTTTCGGCTATGCAAGCTCCTGATCAAACTACTGATCGTTGTGTAAATGTAGGTTAAATATATTCACATGTAGAATTCTTCATAGCTTAGTTTCCTGCATTTTTACTAACACTCTACACTGATTTAATTCTTAACCCATCTATTTAAACATGAGCAATAATTTCAGGTGCAGTCAATAAACAATGGCTGAGTGTTGCCTCGGATTTACAGTACTAGATCTGATAGATAGATCTATATGCCATATGCCATTCTGATTCACCAGTGCGCTTTCCTCTTCAAGGCTACTGCTGGTTTTAAAGCGGATACTTGGCAGTGATAAATGCCTGAACTCCTCTCTCCAGCAAGGCAATGAATTTTGATGTGTCTTTGTGTGTGGCAGACAGGAGACAGGAGTGGAGCGCAGGAGAGTGGGGTTAGAGTGATTAACCACTGCGTTGACGGGGATTTAGTGAGGATCGTGGTTAGTGATGGGTGGCCTATCTCTCTGTACACTCTGACTAACCACTGATCCCCAAGAGAGCTCAGCTCAGCTCAGCTCTGCAGCCCAAAGCATTTTCATTAAGGATGGATTGAGTCTATCTCAACAGTCCCCCAACACACACCTTCAGAAACACTTCATCAAATGTAGTGTTTTGCTTAGTGATTAGCCTCTCCCAGGCTTTGAGGGAGTGAGACTGATTCCTCTGTTTATAAACCCAGTGAGTAGTCGCCCTTCAGTCAAATCTGCCCTATTCCAATATCCCCTTAATGAAACAGGCTTTTTCTACGATGAGGACACAAAAACTAGATTCCTTTTCAAATGGAAGCAAAGAGCAAAGCATAAAATGGCTGGATGGATGGAGGAAGGGATGGTGTAATCATGCACATATGCTACTGTGTAATGAAACCGTCTAGGACGCTTGTGACAAAACAGGACAAACACAGAACAGATCAAATAGCTTCTGTTTTCATGCAAAACTCTTTGCGCATATCCAGCTTCCCTAAAGCCATTCTAACCATGACACAGTTGGCAGACTAAATCAAGCTCACCCAGAATAAAACATAATACAGTGAAAATGAATACTATTTCGCCCCTGCGCTGTGTAGAGCACAGTGGTACAGTACAGAGTGTGTGAACACCAGGGAGACATCGGCCATATTGTGCTGGCTTAGGAGAGGAGATCAGCTGGGAAGCAGGCGAGACGCCAAGCTTCTCTTTAGGGTTTTTCCATCTCTGTTTATTTCACACTCTCTCCATCCCTTATCCTTATCCTGCAACCTATTATGCTTTTATTCCTCTATTTCTTCTCACTCGGCCTCTTCCTCTGATTTTCACTTTTTGCACCCTCTTCTCCTTTCAGACCACGCTCTCCGTTTTGTGCCCCTTCCATCATCTATTCTTCCCTCCCTCCCTCCCTCCCTCTCTGTGTGCCTGGTGATCTGAACCCCCCTAACATCTTGCTGTGTCCTCACAGTCTAATAAGGCTGTAATCCACACAAGCTGTCAGTTGATACAAGCATCCTTAAAAGGACAAAAGCCAAAAAACAAGCAGGGAAAGTGGACAGCTAAAAATAAAGCCTCAGCTGTCAGGGTGAAAATTTGATGAGGATTTTGATGAAATGATATCAATGTGGCTATAAATCCTTCTCCACACAGCATGACACAGGGGGTAGACAAATGACAGTAAACACTGTATAAAAAAGGACTTTAACTTTGAATTAAATAAATTATTATTCCAACATACTACAAAGGAAAGTAATTTAAGGTTACATGACAAGTAGCAGTTTTTATTTGCTGAGTTTGAACTCAGTATATATTGTTAATGTCAATCATATGCGTGTTGGTTAAATGTATTTCTTTCATCTTTGTCAGTTCAGTTAGTCTGTGTTTGGCATATTCTGTTGTGATTCTTCAGACTGGTCCTCTTGATATATTTACTTGTTCAAGTCTGGCCTCTATGGAGTCATGATGCAGTCAAATTGCTCATTGCCAGACCTCTGTTAATAAGTATTGCTAATTGGCATTCAGCCAAATATGTCCTGCATTTTAGGCAGTGTTTATAATCATTATGAAGTCACTTCAGAGTTCAGAGGTTCAGGGATATTGGCAATAAAAGTTGAACATGGCTAAACGTGTACCACAACTCAATGTCAACCTAAACCACAAACATACTGTAGTGCAGTTGTGAGTCAAATACATGCAATAACACACTGCAGGAAGAACACCTTGTTGCATGAACAGTGTAGCAACAATCAGTGAGATGGAGGAGACAACTACACCATAGTCCCTTCCCAGTTAAAAAGTTCTGTCTCATAAGAGTATAAACCACTGTGCAGTGTTTTGACATCTGATAAGCCTTCAAACTCATGGATGTGTTTTTTAAACTGGACTTTGCAGAGCATAAACTTTCTCATTGGTACCTGCAGCAACTGTAGCAAGACACCACACCAATGCAGCCCCTTGCATTTTTTTTTAAACACAGTTCTATTTTCAGTCTGCTGCTGCTAAGATCTCAGTAGGAATTCTTCATGGTGTCATCTTCATTAGCAGGAGAGAATTGTGTAGACTGACTGATGAGTACTAATAAGAACCAAAATTCCTGACCTATTATATTCCATCTTTACATTGTGTGTGAGTGTTTAAATAGAGCTTTTGCTAAACTAAGATAAATGAACTCTAACTGGTCCTCAGGACAGGAAGATCCATTCTACAATTTACTGCAGCCTGGAAAAGAGTAGAATACTGCAACTGGTTATAATACTGACCATTGTGTCTTAAATTCCCACCAGCTCAGCAATGAAGGAGAAGATAGGAGTATGTCCCTTGACAGATAGAGAATGAATAATATCCTGCTCAGTCTGTGTTCCTCCTCTGTGTTGTCTTAAGCAAAGAAAACTGCTCAAAAAAATAAATTAAAAAAGCAGTGGCGATGGCTACACCAAGCGGAAATGACATCAGTACTGAAGGACAAACCAACATTGGTAACATCAGTACCTCGTATGTTATACACAGTCAAAATTAAAAGTGTTTGAAATATAAAGGGACAAAGAAAAATAGGATTTTGTTACCCATTACAGTATCTCACTAAATTAAAAACCTTCCTATCAGGCCCCAAACAGTCAATCAGCTTACTTACATCTCTGGCTTTGCCATAGAAGGCTTCTTGAGACGCTGCCTCCAAAGTCCCAATGAAGAACATTGGGTGGGTCTCTCCATACCTGCGGGACACACAGAAGAGACAAACAGTACATAAACACATTGTTACATGCTAGCCTTCTTTGATTTCAGTCAATCAATATGAGAAGCACCTGACGCTTATCTCACCTTGAAGAAAATTCGGCAGTAAAGTGCAGTAAGGCATCAGCTTCGTTCTCACTATTCTCTGGCACTGCAAGGGGACAAAAATCATTTTATGGCCAAGCTTTGGATGCGTGTCACTGGCATTTAATACAATACCTGGAGCTACAGTTATGAACATCTATCTAACATTATTAAGCTGCTCCATTATACGTACTCATAGGTGATTTCCGACAGGTAGAGGAGCCCATTCCAAACATCTCTGAATCGTCCACACCAAACTCTGACGCATCCTCAAAATCATCCCCCTCACTGTCACTGACCATATGGACATCTGCACACTGTAAACATAAATGATTCATTAATTGCCAGACTTATTTCAACAGTAGTAATTAACAGGAGCATTTCGTTACCATGTTAAAGGGGTTAGCATGTATACACAGTGCCCAGGGAGAAACTAATCCACAGCACAGATCCTTAGAGAAAGAGTGTGTGTGTGTGTGTGTGTGTACCTCTTCTGTGGGCTCCTGGGAATTGGCTGGTGAGGACCTTCGACAAACACTGAGGTGATGGCAAGGATAGCTGATCCCAGAGACAGCTAGCGTCATCTAAAAACGGGGAACATAACGAAAGAGTGAATAAGGCTAGTCTAATAATCAACCGGTTGTGTGAGATCTTAGACCACATGTGATTACTGGCCCAATCTTAGTCCACTCAGTTACCATCAAGTAAAATTGCGTACTATCTGTTCATGAGGGGCAGTGAGTGATGGTAAATATCTCTCACTACTACTCTTTACCAAAGACTGAACTCTAATCAGAAGAAGCCAAACCTCAAATATTTTGGTTAGCCTATTTAGAACTAGGTTTCCACAGGCTGCAGATGCACAGCCTGTATCATGAGATACTTAATGACTTTAAACACAGACTTGCTCATCTCACTAACCTTGATGAGGTTTCTGTACACCTGCAGTGGGCGTTAGTGTGATGGTGGTTTGTAGTAAGACAACACCTGACTAATGAGCTGCCAAATCCAAAGCCAGGACTGAAAATGTCAGCATTCAGCAGGGACTCATTACAGCTGGTGTCTCCTGGCTTAGACCCCACAGGACATCAACAATACAGGCAAGGTAGTTGCAGGATGTAGTGTGAAACTAAAGATACCTCACTTTTAAAAAGTGGTGGGTCAGATTTTAGGTTGATTCCCATCATGCAACAATGTGGACCCAAAATACAACTTCAAACAATATAAAATAGCTAAATGTCAACAACATCTTTGTTAGTTCCTTTCAACATTGACCACTAAAAGCAAGACTGGTAACAATCAAACCATGATATTGCAACAATATATCCACTGACACACTAATTGTTAAGAGTAAAGCAGAAAACCCAGATGCAAATACTTTTCTGGGAGAGTGAACTTCTAAACAGCAGGGCTGAGGTAGGGCAGGCACGCTGGGTGTGGTAAGAGGCAGAGAAGCTGCTCATACCCTGCAGAGGTCCTGTGATCTGCTCCATTGTCAGGTGCTAAGACACACAAAGAGCAGCTGGACATGGTTGAATCAGGAGACGATTACATGCAACGCCAATTGAGTCTGAAAAGGGTTACACAGACTGCAGGAAGTTTCTCTCCCTCTGTCTCTTTTAAAATAGATTGGTTCCTCATGCTGGCCTCAGCTTCTATAGCAGGAGAGAACAGTGTAACCACCAGACCTTGTCAGCAACATGGACTTACTAGTGAGTACTTCTGTGTACCTGTCATTGATAAGAGCCAAAGTATCTGACAAAGTGCCCCGCTATCTATTATTCCCAATCTTTTCATAATACCTTATCTTTTCAGTGTTAGAAAGTAAGTTAGCTGCAGCCAAAAGACCAAAATGTTTGCACAAAAACATTTGGACAGTTGTGGCTGAGCTACATGCATGACTAGGTGTGCCTAGTGTTGGGCAATATGACAACATATACCATATGATAGATGATGTAATTTTGTCCAAGTCAGAGATTTGACCTTATCATTTGTATCATAGAACGTTGGGTGTGCTAGACCTTTATGCACAATGTTACAAATCAATGAGCTGGACTGCTTTGGGGTAATATTGACATTTGATATGATTTTTGCATCGATGTGTTGAAGCACCTTGATTTTTCAGGTGTTTAATTCACTGGATTAACCAA
The DNA here is from genome assembly GCA_002120245.1 of Maccullochella peelii. Lineage (NCBI taxonomy): Eukaryota > Metazoa > Chordata > Actinopteri > Centrarchiformes > Percichthyidae > Maccullochella > Maccullochella peelii. Next base: position 18,200 of record LKNJ01000057.1, on the reverse strand, counting down.
AAACAGACATTTGTGCCTGTTTTTTGTATCCATAAACAGTTTCTTAATTGATTTTTCAGAAAATATACTGTATCATGATATACAGTATATTGTGATATAAAATTACATATACCATGTTGGAGGATTTTATTCAAATTGCCCACCCCTCAGTGCAACCATGTTCTTTGTCCCTTAGATGTGGTTGTTCACACATATACTTCAGATTTGAAATTATATTAATTGTTTACAGACAGATTTTTTTCCTAAACTAAGATAATGAACTGATCCTCAGGAGAGGAACAACCATTTTACAATTTATTGCAGCCTGAAAAAAAACATTGACTAGGGATATACTGATTATAATGTGTCTTAAATTCCCACCAGCTCAGTAACCAAGGAGAAGATATAAGAAACGCAGTTTCTCCCCTGAGAGTTCAAGAATGAATAATATCCTGATGAGTATTCCTCCTTCCATGTTGTCTTAAGCAGAGAAAACTGCTAAAAAAAAAGCAGTGGCTGGACTGCGATGCAATGTTGAAACTACTTATACCAAGAGTGACATCACCGCTAAAGGGACAAGCCGACAGTGAAACAGATGAGAAATATATTATAAGAAAAATATGATTTTTGTTTCTCAGTGAAGTAAAACCTTTCCTATGAGGCCTCTAACAGTCAGACACTCCAGACACAGTAACAGAGGTGTACACACAGATAATAGAAGAAACAGATTGTATTTCTTATGTATTACCAATTAGTAGCGAGTGTACTCTAGACAATGAGAAGTGTGTAAATGTCACAGCAAGGACAGCTGAGTGTCCCTGGAACACCTACGAAGAACACTTAACTGAATTGCCTCGTCTTTGCTCATGTAACTTAACTCTAACTAATTTAGTAGTCTGGTCCTGTTTATTAGATCATTGTGTTATTCATATTTTTCCAGAGAACTTAACAAAGTAATGGAACAAAAACATCATTCCCAGTAAAAGTAAAGGAAAACGAAAAAACGAAAGAAAAGCTACAGCCATTTGAGACAGGATGGGTGCCTGGCCTGAGAGTTGAATTAGCACTGAGAGAGAGTTGTAGGTATTGAGCCAGACAAAGACATACAGGGTCTGAGCCTTAAGGATGTGAAGACGTGGCCCCAAGTCTATTCTGCCTATTCCCCAATCGAGTGGCAATCAAACGTGAGAATCTTAACAGCGGCTGCTGAGAGGATCCCCATAAACCCTTTACCCCCACCACTCACAATGAGAGGCTTTCGTCTGAGGGCCTAATAAGTGTATAAATAAAGTTGATCACTTCCCCTGTCAAAGACAGCCTGGAGGGTTTGTGCTGACATGGATGCAAGGAGGGGAGGTGAAAAGGAAAAAAATGAGTTGAGTGCCTCTCAATCCTCTTCCTCGCTTTGACCCGACGGCTTCTCCTGATGTTGAGGTACACAAGTGCAGCTTGGCGGCTCAGTGGTAAAACGTGGAAACAAGGCTGAAGCGCCGCAGGGCACGGGGGGTGGGGGGATGAGGTTAACCCCCCCAAATGACCCTCTCCCACATCTCCACACAAAGGAACTGGCTCCTCTTTTTTTGGATTCTTTTAATTAACACTTGCATTGAGGCTCTAAGCATTCAGGGGCCGATACAGGGAAAGAATTTTCTCTCTCTCTTACCCCCTCCCTCCTTTCCCTCCCCTCTTCAACCCTTTCTTCCCTTCTCTACCCTTCTTTCCCTCCCTTCATTCTTTCTGTGTTTCATTTTTTTCTTTTCTAGTGTGGGCAGTGTTTGGATTAGGTGTCTGGCTGTGAGTGTGAGATAATTACTACTGACAGCTGCACTGATGGCAACCACAACCACAGTACCACCTTCCTCCACTTTCTCTTTGATGGAGCAAGGGAAGAACGGCAAGAGAAGTCAGGGAGAGTAGACAGTAAAGGGAAAGGAGATGGATAGAGGAAGACCTATGGGTGAGAAATAGCGCAAACATGAGAAAAATTAATACTTGATGGGAAGGAGAAAGGCAAAAAAGAAGACAAGCCCAGTGTGCCCCACCCTTAACACCTGTTAGTTTCCTTGTTTCAGGCTCCTTGCTGAAGATATGTCTCTCCTGATTAGTATCTGCTGTCCTGCACGGTGTGTGTAAATTACAGACACACATACAAATGCAAATACAGAGCTAGAGGCTAAGGTAGGCATAAAAAAATGGCTTTTGGAGCAGTGGGATACTTAACAGTGGGCGTTAAGGTGTTATCTCTTTCATCCAGCATGGTGTTATGCCTCTATGCTTGTACACAGTAGGGGGCTCTAAAAGGTGACCAAGCTAATGAGGAGGAACATCCTCCTTCTCAAATAAAGACACAGCCATCTCTGTGAAATGTGAGCTTCAAGGAACACATAAAAACAGTTAGAAGAGATAGAAAATGAGACAGACAGGCTAACTTGGTGCTGAATGTCACCTGAAGGCAGCCAATCACACAAGGGAGAGGGGGCTCTGCCTGAGCTTACTGCTGAGCCCTGTTGCTATGGAAACCACCAGACCCCCCTAAATAAACCCTCGGTTTCATAGGCCCCTATCAGGTAGAGGAGGATTCCATTAATGCCAGCTGGGAAATGGAGGGAGGTGCTGGCCTACAAGGCAAGGCACCTCTGAGGCGGCGCAGCATTAATACATTAGCAAACACCATGAAACACTGCATAAATGTCAGCAATTACTGGCTAGAAGGAAGGGTTGGTGATGGTGGGGGTTGAAGAGATGAGGGGATGTAATAAGGATGTCCCACTGGCTGTCAATCACTACAACAGGTGTGGAGGAAAGACTGCCAATCAAAACAGCTCCAATGAGATGAGGCCTGTCTGGAAAGTCCCCATGCTATATTGTTTAGGCGAAGGAATAGAAGAAGAGAAGGAGACGAAGGAAGCAGGGGAAGAAGCTCAATCAGCATATTTCAAACAGAACAGGAAGTTAATGTGCCTGTTGGCCTCTCAAATCAATTGTTGCCAAGACCTCTGTCATCATCTTCAGCACTGTTCAGCACAGCTTTGCTAAAGCCACAAGAATCAGGAGGAATTTGAAGGCAGAGCTAGATCATGGTATTTGCAAGATAACGCTAGAGTATTTGTTTTAATCTACCTGGAGTAGACTGAATTCCACCAAGTTTTAACTATAGCAAAGTCCAACAAGTGTACTTTTTTCTGACAGAGGACTTTTCCAGTACTATCAAGACTGTTGCTATACAGTAAACACGATGACTATTTAAAATAAAAGCTAAAACAAACGCACACAAAAAAGACTCGACTGACAGTGTGTTTCCCCACATGATCCTTTACTTGACTACTCTGGCAAATACTCCAAGCTGTCTTCTAATGAATCTATGAGGAACATTGGAATCGTGGCACCTAAAAAATGTACTCAAGAAAAATTCAGAGACACTGAGAAATATTTCAAACCAGTACTTGACCCAGGTCAACACAATCTGCCTGCTAGAAATGAGCATCACCTCAAGTTACTACTGCTTTTTACATTCAACTTCCTTGGTCTAACACCACATACAATAACACAGTGCACTGAATAAACTGATCTGTTGTCCAGTGCTACTTGAGCATTATCCATCCTGATCCAATTTCAACTCTCCATAAGGCCTTGAATAATTCAGAGCACAATAAACAATGAAACACGTTGAGTGGACAGTATCAGGGAGGGTGACATAACACATAACTCCTGGTTTCTCTGAAAGGTGAGAATTTCCATCTAGCAAACTAATTTCCTACGCTCGAACAATACATAAACAAACAATGCCACCACTCAAATATCTTTCTCAGAACACAAGAACAACTGACAGTTGAAACAGATACTCCGAACAAGTTGATCAATTAGATGAACTGTAGTAAAAAGAAAAACAAAAGTGCTTCTTGTGCCTGCGAAAAAAATAGCAACCAACCTGAGAATTGAACAAGGAACTACCAAGTCAACTGCTACAGCATCCGTGCTACAGGCAACTACGCTGGTATTACAGTCACAGTTAGTGCTAATACTGTTGCCAATACAATAGTTTCCCTACCAATACAAAAATGACACTTTCTCTATGACTATATTTCTGTTTAAACCTAACATCAGCAAATCTGATGTTAAGTCTTGTTTACTTCTTTTTTAGGTCATATATTTCCTAACAATTTGACCAAGCATATATATATATATCTTCAATGCGACGTTTTCAAAATCAAAAAGTTTTGAGGTTTGATACCCAGCCCTAGACACAGTGTGTACAAAAAGACAGGCACATTTGCAAACACACAAATGCAAATATGCACACACAACACACACAAACATGAATGCAAGCAGGCAAACACAGTTATATCATGCACTTAAAGGCAAAGCAGAGTTAAGTAGTAATCGATTCCACTGCAAGCGGGCTAGTGTGCAGAGCTAAACGTAATCTGGGGCCTCTGGCTGCCATGTTTATTGGCCCAAACCCCGGGAGATGAGACTGGGCTAATGAGCTAGACACTAACACTGGCTCCCTACCCGCCTGCTAGGCCAGCCAAGCCCTGGGCTTTCTCTGTTAATACCTTCAGACGTTTCAATAAGAGGGCTGCGGCTAGAGCAGAGGCCATTATTACACTTCTGTTTGTGTGCTTTTTAATATCTCCTCATCCAGGAAACACAGACGCTGCAGATGTGTGTTAGCCAGGTGCCAACCGGGCGTATGATGCCACAATGAGCTGCAATCTATTCATGATCCCTGGCCATCATATCCACAACTACCTAGGGAGTAGCTCATCTAAGGTTCTCTGATAACCAGAACAGAGATCACAAAAATATAAAGGTAAAAAACAGAATTATTTTACTTTATCCTTACTTATCTTAGAACATTACATTGAGATAGCTAGGGCTTGCTTGGTGATGCAATTCAAAAACTAGTGTGCATTGCTGGTTAGGTCACATATTCTTGCAAACTACCACTTTTTCTTTTCTTTTTTTATAAATGTTTAAAAACAAGTCTTGTTTTTTTCATAGGCAAAACATACATGAAATATTCATTCCTGACAGTTAAATTATTATAGAATTAAATATAAAATTATTTTAGATATAAAGGAAAATAAATTTGAAAGCCAAAATATCAAAAATTAGTCAAAAGGTATTCAGGTAAGGGAAAAACATTTCACAAAAAGTAATTCATTTGATCACAATTTGAATTGTTCGTATTCCTTACTATTTTCACAGAAGAATCACACATTCCTAGTTAAGTCTGCTGCAACACACAAACATCCTGAACACCATTTTTAAAAATGTCTGTGGCTAGCGCTTCCTCTGTTAGTGTGAACAGGAAAGCCATAAAGTACTAGCTGCATGTTGTGGTTGCAAGCTGGAAAAGTAAGTCATTTGGTGCCATAAAACATGAGCACAACACTGAGGCCAGATTAGAACTAAGATTTGTATTTCTGTTGCAATCCCAGGCCGTTCACTGATCACATAACTGGATGTCTACAAAGATAATGCAAACAATGACAAATCTGCATCATAGCAGTATGGTTTGTTTGGTGGTTACCGGCTTTACAATTGCCTGCTCTGAGCTGTAATGGAACAAAATAAAGCAAACAATCTTTTGTAGTGAAAGGATGCATAACCTTTTGTTCTTTGCCCTTTTAGGCACATTAGTGGTGTAATGTATTTGCTTTCACTGTTGATCTTAAAAGCTTTACTTTGAGTCATAAAAACAGGTGCAGTTATTGTTCATTCACTTTGAGTTGGAAAAAATTCAAATTAAAATGAAACATGAACAATGGGTGACATATAGAATATAATGTATCCACCAAAACACTGTATATAGAAAATATGCAGTCCAGTTGCTACAGTAGAGCCAGTTCTGACATACAACACATATGATGATGCTTGGAAAAGAAGTGAAACAAAGTCAATACCAATACTCAAAACCAAACAACAATCACATAGATCTAAAAGGAAAACGTTAGGCAGGGGTTAACAGAAGAATGTGTGCACAACAGCTCCTCAATGTAGCATGATAAACCATCCCATACAATTAGCATGGGAACACATATGCTGTCAAAGAAGGGGTGAGACAAAAGAGGTCAGAGGTTCTTCAAGGTTCTGTATGAGGGCTGCTTCTGATCAGCTTGACTGTGTGCAGGGTGAATGGCTGGGAAGAGCGACCCTGGGACGGGAGAGGTCAGCGGGACTCAATGATGTGAGATTTAATGTCCACAGATAGAGGACACAGGATGGGAACCGTCTTTGACATCTTAATTAGCTTCAACATCTTACTCTCATGCTTCTGACAGATGGTTTTGGGCTAGATTACAGAGTATGGAACAGTTTCCACTGCAACAAGTATTAAAATAATGTAAATCAATAATCTGTGTACCATGGGCTTTAATTTCTGCTTGAATTTTTGAAGAAGGTTGTCTTGGAACCAAGAAATCAGTGAGGGCAACGTATAGGCAGCATTTACAGCACACAGAAAAATGAAGACAGATGTTGAAGCTTTTACTGTACACTGTTATAGTAAGTCTGGGTAAAAAGTGTAACTTTTGATTGTGTTTTTGTGTGACTGTGCTTCTTACAGAGTCATCAGATGCTGACGCGGGCCATCCCTCCCACTGTTGATGCCGGACTGGGATGTTGGTCAAGTCTGAAATGTTCCTCTTCACCTGCAAAGATAACGGGAAGATAAATAGTAAATTAATAGTGTATATTCAAAGTACAAAATCTGACCCACACAACCTTACAAAAAGGTAAAATAAAAAAGCATTACAGCTCAACTGTAAATCTCCACTAAGAATTCTTATATTTCTCTTTACCATCCTGTCATTATTAAGTAATATTAAAACTGGAAGTGGAAAATATTTCACCAAACTGACACAACTTTTCCATGGCTAATTTAACAATTAACTGTGGAAATTTAACAATTAGCCGTAAATACAATGTAATAAATTATAGCAAGGGCTACATCAAAGTGTCCATTCAGCAGCAGCATGAGGAAAAAGTAGGATGGAGGCAGATAATGAAGGAGGAGATGAGTCAAAAGGAGAGAGGAGGAGAAAAAAATTAAAAGACAGCCAGTATTATCAGCATTCTTCAGATGCCACAGCTAATGCCCAGCAACAACAGCCCCACGCTCTGAAATGAACAGTATTTCTCTTTTCCCATTCATGCGCAGACGCTGTATCTGCATCACTTAATAACACTCCATGCTTTTAAACAGTTAGCAGCCAGCAGCGCCTGTCCCACCGAGCGGCGTGTTACACCGTTCAGTGAGTTGTTGGTTTAAAGCCCTAACGCCAGCCTGATGTGCGGCAGCCAAAGGTGATCAAAGCCCCGTCGGTGTCTGAACGCTGGCAGCCGTGGATTCTAGAGCATTTGTTCAGCAGAATCCTGCCCTTCAGGCACGCAGGGCTGGACACTGATGCTGAGAAAACTGTCAATTGTGGAGCAAAGATCCCTCCACACACGGGTCAAATCCTGTCTTTGTAAAAAGCACTGAAGAGAGATGGATTCTTGGGCATATGCAGGGCTGCTGGTCATGGAGGTGGAAACGTAAAGAAGACACAATCACAAAGTCAACGCCAATGTCAGGCAAAGCAGGAAAGCAGCTGCAAAACACTGAACTAAGAAGACTGTGGGGGCAGACCTTCACTGTGATACTCTAATATTACTACATTTTGCATCTGTATATGTACGTGTGTGGGTTTCTGAGAGCATAAACATACAATGGGCTGCTTGCAGAAATTACTCTATTTAAAACTGAATTCATCCTTTTATCAAGACAACAGTAAATATTCTATTTAAGTTATCAATCTCTCAAAGAAATTATATTTTATTTGTGCTGGGCCTGGCACAGCAAAGCAATTTGCAGTACAAACAAGCTGAGAAAAAAATAAAAGAACAATAATAAATGAGTGGCACAGTCCATCCTTTGTCTTTCTATCATATATCCCACACCACACTGCTCGTCACCTATCCTTATGAAGAGAAGCTATGGCCAGGAAAGCAGGCTGGGGTCAGAGCGGGTGGCCAGTGTTATTACAGAGTGTAATATCTATGTTTGACCAGCCGGACTACAGGGATTTGACTGACCGGCTGGCCAGCTGATGAATAGAGGGGAAAAGGGAGCGAAGGAGAGGCATAAACACTAGTAATGAAGAGGCTGCTGTCAGAGGTTAAAGCAGCATCAGAGAAACAACAAACTAACGCCCACCACAGAGAGAATGAAGGTGAGAGGTGGAGGAGGAGGAGAGCGGAGACAGACAGTGAAAGGCCTCTGGCAGAGGACAACCTGATCCCACCACAGAAAGAAAACACAGCTACACAACAGGCCTGCCCACCTGAAACTACACCACCAGAATCTTCAGACAGTCATTCACACGGGCCTTCTCTGGCCATATGAAAAGTATGGTGCTATTACGAGAATCTGATGCAACCATATCAAAGACAAACAAAGTAGTTTAGAAAATATAGCAACTGAACAACAGGGTTGCCCTAGCTTCTCCAGGTAGCCAAAGTTTTTGTTGAGGCCCAAAGCACTGCATGTGTTGGCCACAGCAGCCATCATAAAGGCAGCAATACTGTCTAATGCTGCCCCCTGTCTGCCACAACAGCCACCTCACTGATAAGTTACGACTGCAACAAATTACAACAATTATATTTAATCAGTGACTCTGAGTAACAAATTTCACAAAGCAAATTTGACCAGCTAAATTACCAGCTAAAATTTAACCTACAATAATGGAGTATTGTTGGAATGGCATTATATATATATATGACACCAGGCTGTATAACTTAAGAAGCAGAACATGGCACCAATGGTGAAAGACTGCAGCAGCTCATGAAAAGTATCCATCAACCTGACTTGTACACACAGAAGCTAAAATGTAAAGGAAATGTCTTTAACAGAGCAGAACAGGATTTAAATCAAAGTCTTAATGACAAATACAGCACTGCTGATTTGTGTGTTGCTGTTCATGTTGAAATGAGGCAGGGGTGTACGAGCCAGTTATACACAACATTAGCTAGACTGGTTGTGGAGCTGAGCTGCTGGGCAATACGGCAAAATTAATGATCCAATCATTGTAAATGCCAATTGCCTGTAATCCCTGTCTGGAAGCAAATCAAAGGGAAGGAAAGGTTTCCGTTAAACAGTCACAAGCTCTCTCTCTCCCTCTCTCTCCCTCTCTCTTTCTTCGTCTCCCCTAGGCACCAGATGCCTTTCTTTCATTCCTTTTTCGATCCAACCTTCCCTTTCTCAGCTCTGTAGCCCTGTCTGCATTTGGTTCCTATATGTCTCCCAGCTGCGGAGTAGGGATGGGGCCCAGGCCCAGCCCCGGGGGGCAGTAGAGGAGGGAAATCCCCAGGACAACTGGTCTGGTCACGGACAACCCGAAACCAGCAGCCATCCCTATTCTACCCTCTACGTCCCTGGCAAACATTTGCTCTCCAGCTTAGCTCAGAAGCTAGCCAGCAACTTACCCCCACACTCTTGTCTGGTAATGCCAATCAGAGTCTACACAGCCCTGCGTTCTAGAGATGGAGAAGAAAGAAGGTAGAGAAGGGACACTGGGAGAGAGATGGAGAATGAAGGAACAGAAAGGGAGGGGCAAGGGCAGTTCCCTGAGAGCCACAAGGCAAAGCCAGAGCCTTTGGCAAAGACAAACAAGAAGACAGGACTCTATCCCTATTGATATGCACAAGCAGGGACCATCGGCTAGTCTTCAGCTAAGACAAAAGGGAGAGTGGGGAGAGAAAGGTGCTCTGTAGTGGAGTCCATATGTGTCTGTGAGTGGACACAGTATGAGGAGTCAGGCAGGCTGAATATGCTGTTACTTCTTTGTTGCATTCTTACTTCTTATGACGACAGAAATACACTTGTCTTTTATTATTGTTTTTATCAAATAATTTCAAACCTAACTCCTCATCTTTACTATGAGCATCACAAGTTACTGCAAAGCAACTTCACTGAGGTCATCCATAACTACCTCTACTAACTGTACTTGCACCTGTAGCTCTCCACACTGGCTACTGAAGCTTTTGAATCACTCCCTACATAGCGTGTACAAATGGTTTAATGACATATTATTTCCTAACACATTACAGTAATAAAAAAGGAAAATATGCCTGTTCCCTGGCTAAAGAGTAAATATATAAAGAGCATGATCAACATGGGGCAAACAGAGTCCAGATCTATGCAGGTTAAAGTTTTGGGCCTCATTTTCACTGCAGGGGGCCTCGAGATGCCTAAAGACAAGCATGCGTAAGGAAAAGACCGCGACAGGGAGGCCTGTTTAAGCCCACATTGTCCCTTCTCTATCCCCTATGGCCTTTTACAGCACCCCCACCAAGCCAACAGTCCTTTGCCTCTTTTCTGTGTCCATGGTACCCCCCTTCCACACCGCAGGGACCCCTCCCCAGTGTTTGTAATCCCAGCAGAAACACTTAAGGTTCACAGTGGGTGCTCATCAAAACCATCTGCCTGAGAAGAGAGTGAGAGAGGAAGAGAGAGATGACGGAAGGAGGAGAAAAAGGGAAAGAGCGAGGGAGGAGAGGCAGAAAACCAGGGAGGCGAGCTGCCTCCTCCAGTTCAGATGTTGGTTGTACTAATCTGTTCAATTAGCACCATTACAAGCCCTGCTAGTAGCCTGATTATTATTAGTGTAATCTTCACCCGCACTGAGGAGCCAGGCCCGAGCTGCAGTGGCTGCAGTGAGCAAAGAACATTTTTCAATGCTGCATGAGAGTAAATAATTAGCTGGATGTAAAACATGGAGACCGTGAAGAAAAAAAGCACACTGAAAACCAGAAAATCAAAATAATGTAAATCTGCCACAGGAATGAAAACAACTAAAGACTGATATTTCCAATGTCATATATTTTATGCAAATGGTTGTACTTCATTAACATGTGAGGTAAGATCAATAGTGGGACTTCTCTATCCTACCTGATCGATCTTTGGGGAGCTTATTTCCCCTCACCTGTGACAGCAGGCTACCCACTGTGAATAACAAATGACGCCTGCTCAGATCTCACATGGGGCCAAATATTGACACTGACACACACACTTGCTCATCTACATAGGCAAGCAAGCAGACACATATATTTTCATGCTCTTCAAGCTTTAATCCATTTGCAGCTGTGATAGTAATAACCGATGAACACAGAGGTGTACTGCCTTCACACTGGGTCCAGTTTGAGTTACTATAAATATTTCATAGGCTGCCAAATCTACTGTTTAGTTTCAGATGAGGAAAATGAATGGACTCTGTCTCTTTCCATTGCTCCCGCATGCCTAGATCAAACAATGTTCAGTATTTAAACCGCCTCCTAGACTGCTGAGAGAGAGTGAGAAAGACGCAGCGTAGTGGGGAGAAAAAGAGGGGGTTGTACCAGACCGCAGCTGTGAGAGTAATTATGTGCTTGGAAATGTGATCATTTGTGATGAATAATGAATCGATGGCTGAGATAGACTAGCAATGTTTGGCCAACGGAATGAAAGCTGTGTTACAGGAAACTAGAATCATCAGGTACAATAATATTGTATATGTGAGAGTCTGTGGGTGAGTTACTGAGAGCTTTTGTGTGTGTCTGGGTATATAAAGTGGCTTTCTGATGTCCTGTATGGTCCTGTGTCTGCGTGCATGCTAGTATCATACCTCCTGTATGGTTTTGGAGCCAGGAAAGTTGAGACTGTAGTCCCTCTGGGCCTCACGGTGGCTGATGACCAGCAGGAAGTTCTGGTTTAACGACTCTTGGAGAGCACTGAATGAGGAGGGAAAAAATGAAAACAGTAAGAAATAGCAATGAACACAGTTAAGGAAATACAAAAATATAAATTGATGCAGAAAAGGAAATGGGCATGTAAATGCAAAAAGTCATGAAAATGAGGCAGAATAATGATGCAAGAGGAATAAAAGAAGGGGGCACAGAAAAACAAACATTATCACTAAGAGCGACTCAGTCATGTAAAAGGCAAGCTGAAACTTGTCAACCAGTGGTAGCCTGCTGGCCCACAAGGAGGTGGGTGCCTCCTCTGGGGGCTAGTCGCCCACTTCACTGGTTGTGTCTTAACAAGCCTGGCCAGAGCTGCACTCAGCACAGCAGGCTACCACAGCTATGACCACCTGCACAGTAACAGCATGGAGTCCATCAATCTGCCTTATTGCTAACAAACCTGGCAGCTACTGTGAAACAAGCCCAGGAGAGCCTTCAGCACCTTCCTAACTACAAACCATAAAGATCAAGCAAGATTTTACTGTGACATACAGTAGCACAAACTGACCACATCTGCAGTAAGGTTTGGTAAGTTGTTGACCAACACCAACAACTCAACAATTGCTGCTCCAGGTACTGAGTTTTCTGGCTTTCAAAAAAAAAAGTTTCCTTTTGTTTCAGATTGTGGACAATGCAGTATGTAAGAGACCAGCACTGCAACTACTTTCATTCTCAAGCCAAAAAAGCAAATGATAAAGAGCCATTATTGTGCATCATGATACACTACCTCTATCAGTTATCAGTTCATATCAGTTACAGGCTACTGTAAGCTGTGCCAGTGACCTGAAGATGTTTCCATGATTGAAAACTATGTAATGCTCCTAAACTATGCTACTATCTCTATATGCATCAATTCTAACATGGCGAAACATTCCTCCATTTTAATTGAAATTCATAGTATTACAACTCCGATAATTAAAACAGAAAAAAAGAAACTCACAGCAGTATTAATTCAACTAATAAAACCAACGTGACATACCATTATATCTCATCTCCAACTGTGTAGATGAATAATTGGACACCTATTTATCTATAAATCAATATATTCAATCGTAACAACATGTTAAAAATGAAAATAATCCTAATGTATTTCCTCAAAGCATAAACAACATTCACTGGTGGGCATAAAAGACATACAAGCTGTTTACAGGTAACCACTGGTCTGAGAAGTTCACACTCTCAGAGTGGATGTGATGTGGCAATTACATTATGAGCAGGGACCTGGCAGTGAAGACACAACCTGCCCAAGAGGCCCTGAAGGGTCAGACTTTCTGAACTGGCACCGTAGCTCGCCGAGTAGTTTGCGGCGGTGACAGAGACGCTGTGAACGATGCAATCACAGACACTTTGTGTGATTCACGTAGAGAGGAGGAGGTGGGGGAATCAACTTTTGGAAGCTTCATTTACAATAAGCTGTGAGGTTAAGTAGCGTTTTGAGCAAACGCTGGGTCTGTGAGGCTGAATATCAATGGGAGGCTTAAGGGCCGAAGCAGGCACTTAATCAGGGCTCAGAACCCAAGGAGAGGAGGAAGAGTTGAGAGAAAGAGAGGGATGGGGGAATTAATATGTAGCGCACACATTAATTATGCAATCACACCCTTAATCTGCGCAGATCTGGACGAGCTTATGTTAACAGAAGCTCAAATTTACTGTAATGACAGCATATTTACATTGACTAAAACTACGAAATCAATATGTAAATGTAATGTTTGTTGTAGCTAACTGGGGAAGATTGGAAATGTGTGGAGTGGGAAGGATGGATGCATACATAATAGGGCTGAGCAGAAGGATGAGAGAGATGTGTGTGCATGTGTGCGTGTGTGTGTGTGTGTGTGTGTGTGTGTGTGAGAGCGAGAGTGAGTGAGAAAGAGAGAGAGAGGGAGAGGAGAAATGGAAGGGGTAGGGACACATAAATAAGTATCTAGCTAATATCATGATTATGTTTGGACACAGTCCCGAGCTACTGCTGGCAGGCAGCTAGACTCCTAAATAGACAGAGATAGAGGGTAAACTGAATGGAAGTGTTACTCTGTCCTTCCAAGCAAAGAAGGAACATCTTATCAGTCATTTATGGCAGACCGACAAGCCATTTGGTGTGTGTGTGGGTGGAGTTCTGTTCAAGATTTACTTTGAAAAATCGAATCACTCAGTGTGCTCTATAATACAAATATAGCTGCTCAAAATATCAAACGCATTCAGAGAGGGAAAAAAGTGCCATTCATAATGAGTCATTTCCTTGTCATTTCCCATCTGTCTGAAGAGGCCTGCTGGTTCGTATATAAACAAGACACCCATGTTTCAAGTCTAATATCCCTTTGGCTCGACTGCTTTCACCACTGATGTTTTCAAAGCAGCGGTCTTCTGATAGAAGCAGGACCCTCAAGCAGTACGGGGTTGAAATGTGGATGTCTCAGTGTTTGCTTCTGCCTTCAGAGGTCTCTTTCTCACTCAACACACACAGTCATGACATCCAGGTCGGCCTGCAACATCTCTGGAGGTACTTGACATGGCATAAGGGTGCTGGGAGGAAAATGTCATTTAACTTTATGGACAGAGAAAATGGAGCGTTTTGCAGGGGAGAAGAGCAGGCTAAACAGATTGGTTTTATTCTGAGGTAAGCCCATCGCCTAAGCTGTGAGTCCCTGCGGCACAGAGCAGACTCTAGACCTTATTAAACTAGCACTGCCAGACACACACACACACACACACACACACACACACACACAATGTGACATGTGCCTGCAAAACACAAATACCCATACACACACACACTCTGTCACACACATTCTCCACAACCTCTCACACACACACACATATACTCACTGCCATCATGCGTGTGTTTCAACTGCTTACACAAACACACAAAAACACAATGACTAGGAAAGTACATGCCGACTGACCATGTTACCTCTAATACCTACAGAGGAGGTCGTGAAGTACACACAAGGTCTTCTTACCTCCTCCACATTTTGCATCCACAACAAAGCAGGAGGATGCGAAACCGTTCAGGCTCTGCTCTGTTTTGGTCTGCCATCTTGTCCCAAAGTTAATTAGCATGCTAACTGTTAGGTACTTCCAATCAGGGCTGCTTTAGCTAACCAGCTAGCTATCTTCCTAAAGCCATCTGTGAAGCTACTTGATAGCTGACACACAGAGGGAGAGGTGGGGGCCATGAAGCCGCAATAAAAACACACAAAACCTAATGAATCATTTTTGCAATTTCAAATTTCTTTGAGAGTTCAAATTAAAATAACCTTTCTTTGGCAAACATGCTTCCTGAGAGCTGAGCGGAGAATAAACGAGGAAGGAAACAGGCTCCATTGAAATATTCATCATGCCTTCATCACTTATGCAAGAGATTAGCTCCTCCTCAACACCCTCTTGTATTCACAGGCAGTCATCAACATGGCCACAGAGAAAAACCTTCTTCAGACTGGGCTTTAACACTGCAGTACTAACTGCATTTCACATCGCTAACTAAATAACTACCTGAGATGGATTGGTGCACAAAGGAAAATCTCCTAAAGCCTCAAGATTTATTTCTAATCAAACAAGACAACTAAGAGGAGTTTACTCAGCGGGATCATAATGACAGTGCAGCACTATTTAATCAGTCAGTTTGGTTTAGGTGTGTGTGCTGCACGAGCCAAGCTCTATAAAGTAATTGCCAGGGATATTACCATTTATGGGACATTTGCATTTTTACTCGGCAACAATTTGAAGCAAATAAACATTGTGAAATTAAATTTGGGTGGATAACTTTCTTTTCAGAGTACAACTACATACTAGCCAATATAGTTCAGGAGACAGTGGTCATTAAAAATAATCATTTTAACTGAGAATATTGGTCAAGTTCTATATAAAATACATACTTTCTTACTTTTAGATATTTATCCTGGTTTCGTAACATAACACAGAATTACCTACGGTGGCGTTTCACTAGATACTAAACCACAGTAGGAAAATGTAGTTCTATATAACCTGTGTGCCGTAAAGATTATGCATAGTTAATCATAAACTGTCATACAGAAACTTTATGTCTCTGTGAGTTATAATCATGTCATGCATTGCTGTCTCATACAGTGTATTGCTTGGTACTACCACTAGGAGTGACCAAAGTTGCAAAATTATACATCCTAACAAGCAAAACAAACTGGTATAAAGTTTGTTTCACAAGTATCTTTCCTGTTTTTTTTTTTTTCCAGCTCTACATTGCTGGTTGGATAACACAACCCAAAAAATGGAGCTTTCAGATGGAGAGTCAATTAAATTTTTCATGCAGGCTGGCTGTATTTTAGTGCGTCTTGTGCCACCTTCCTAAAATTTAAACAAGAGCCCAAACTCAATTATGGGAACCTGTGTGACAACTGAGCAATTGCTTTCCAGTAGTACTGCCACCATGCTGGGTATAGAAAAAAACAACAACTGTGATCTATGTTAAACAATAAAGTCACGTGTGAACAAAACTGACTCAGATATATATGGGAGACCTTATTTTTCAATGCCAACAACCACTACCTTATATAGATATTTAACAGCTAAAGTGTGTGCAACATGCATCTAAGTTAAGACAGAGAAATCGACAGCTTATTAGATAAACATTACATAGTTTAATGAAACTAATTTT